>JAPYZM010000202.1:0-41428 GCA_030522845.1 Psyttalia concolor
CAGGATGCGCACAGCCTATGGCGGAGTTCTCTTTTTTGGCAGGCTGAGTACTAGCGGGTTCACGGCGGGAGGGTACCCTGCTAACCCATTCGCCGTGAAGCCGCTAGTACTCGGCCTGCCAAAAACGAGAACTCCGCAATAGGCTGTGCGCATCCTGCCATTTTCTGACTAATTCCGCGTATATACTGCTCTCAACGTGCCTTATTTTTCCTCTCGGGTTATAAAATTTAAAAAATTTGAAAATATTTTTTCCTTAAAATTGATCAAGTGCCCGTAATTACTATTTATATTGTTCAGTATACATCGATTTTACGAATGGATCAACTCGAGTCGAATGAAAGGGATTTCACTGATTTCCATCAATTTTCCTCAGTGTCGGCCCATTCCCTTCCCTTCACCCTAAACCTGTACCGAATGTATCCATTCGAAGCCCATAATCACCCCATAATGCAATCATGCCCCTCCTCCCGCCCAAAAAAAGTGTTGTCGCCCAATCAAACCATTCGTTCCATCAATATTTATGAAGTGATCTCTTCATCATCGTCCATTTGAGGAGGATTGCCATGGCTCTCAGCGGTTCTACTCAGAATTACCGAATAAAGCGTCGGGGCAGTGGGATGGTGACAGGAGCATCGTGTGCAAAAAATACTGGCCTATAGGAAATCCGATATAGATGAGACTCACGAACAGCTCGTAAAATATGAGAGCCAACGTATTACACCAGAGCTTCCAGTCCCACGTTTCGCCTTTATCTCCTCTCTTTCTGCTTTGTTGACACTAAGTCTTGTCAGCATTTCGCGGCATATTCTTCACTCCCGCATCTCCTGATAACCCGTCCTAACTGTCCAATTGAATAGCGGGGGAGTAACATTTTATAGCGCTCGCGTATTGAATTCATTCATTTCATTACATCGTCATAAATACTTGGCTCTGTATTCCCCCACCGGCCGGAACAACTTGTTCATCCAATTCTCTCCGCAATCGAGGCTCCGCATTTGGAATTAAATGAATAATAAATAGGATTCACACTCTGAGACGCCTTCGTATACTTTTTCATTACATTTTTTTGCGGAATAAGCCCTCGGCACAGGCTCCCTTGAACTTTTAACCGCATGTGGCGCTTGTGGGTGAAGGCGTGAAGCGAGCCAAACCACTAAATTATGAGCTTAATTCCGTTCAACGATTTCACCTACCTTGGGCATTGGATGAGAGAATAGGGAGAAGTATTACATGAATTCTACTCCTGGCTCTTCGTTGCCGAAAATTGGCGGTCTCTTCGTGGACAATATTTCCACGTGATACACGTTCGAGTATTGCCCAATTATCGTATTTATGTATTTATTGGAATTGTGCAAATTCAATTATCATCAAGCAACTGATTAAATCATTCAAAATCGAAAATAATCTAAGTGACATTTATTTCTTAATAAGCGGGCATCAGTATATCAAAAATGAGCCGTCAATACCATGAAAAAGACCTCACGTTCATCGGCCAGAAACTCATTACGCTAATTAGTTCGTCGATTATGGATGATTTCATCGTTCCCATGAACATTTTATACTGTACTTTAGTGTACATTCAATTTTAATATGATAACTAACGAGTTATTTCCAATGAAAACGGTGATTACCGGAGAGTGGGATGAATATTTTAGTTTTTATCGTAGCATTCTGTGTTATGAAATCGTTCAATGTCCATTAATTTACAAATGCAAATAAACCCTGATTACCCGGGCTTTTTGGATTTAATAGAGTGGTCGTTATTCATTTCAGGGTGGACACAAAATCATGGGTCATACCTCAAGTACTGGTGGAGGTCGATGTAAACGCTGAGGATAATGTGTTTCTGAGAGTCTATCGATAAAGCATTTATCGAGCTAGGGGTGGCGAAACGAAAAACTGTGGCATTTTCATTAGTTTAACATAGTTTTTTGAGTGATTTGCGAGATACTGGGGAGAAGTGGCTTAAACTTTTCCAAAAAAACAAATTGGAGAAATCAAAATTAATAAATAATAATCTGCGACCAGGCTAATTAATTTATAGTAATTTAAGATTAATTAGGGGGCCACAAATAAATGAGAGGGGATTCAAATGCTAGTTATAGCATATTTTCCTATGATTCCAATGATACAGAGAATAGTGAAGGTTATTGGCCAAAGACTACTCTCAGGGGAAGGGGGTAAGGCCAGGCAACAAGCCGTATGCCGGACAGTTCTTTCAGCACCTAATTATTTACAATACGGTCAGAAAAGGGGTTGACTCTACGGGGAGAAGAAATAAGGGACCACATAACCGGTTCGCGGTTGGGGGGACGGGGGAGATTTCGCGGAGATCAGTGTGAATCGCGGAAGAGGAAAGGAAAAAGGGGGACTCACTCTTCTGGTCGGCTATTCAAAAACGGTGGGGGCCCACCACAACGCAGCCATCCGGCAGCATATCGTTTCGGCTGGCAGATTACGGAACTGACACGTAATTTTTATTGATTTTTTCTCTCCGTCCCAGGTAGGAAAAGTCAACCCCGACGATTGAAATAAGGCTAAAACAAGATTTGACATCAAGGTTGGCTAATCCAGCCTTGAATCAAGCTTCTTTCCATTGTTGAATCGTATATTGATTCAAGCATGGGGCGTCAATATATAATGAAGACTTGGTTTAAGGTTGGAACCGTATTAGTGCTCAACACTGGGATATCGAAGCCCAGGTAGGAATGAACGATCGAAACGAGAGTTAAGGGAAACGATCGATAAGGGTTGTAATCCGTATCTCATCTCAGAATGTGTGGCAATCCTGACTCCTGCTAGATTGGTAATTAAAATAGAACAAGACTTAGTTCCATCGTCAAATCAATGACTGATTCAAATATGAGGAACAATGTTCGATCGAGCTCATTCTATCATGTTCCAAATTTAATTTATTAAACGAGATGAAAAAGATATCAATTAATTTTTTTCAAACATTTCTCATAAATGTTAACATCAAATTTTCATTTCCTAATCAATACATGATTAATCATGTTGAAATCATTTAACAAATTTTGTCCTAAATTTAGGGACACCGATAATTATACATAGAAACGTGGAATTACGAAGAATCCATCATCTCTTTATTTGCAAGTTAAGTTGAATCTAAATAGTTCGAAATTCTTACAATAAATTTCTGTTTCAATTCCTTCTTTTTTATCCAATAAATGAGTAGATGTTTATTTTGTTCGTCCAGCAAGAATCAAGATTTACACACATCCTGAGACAGGATCTGAATTACAACCCTTATCCAATCATTAAACCCAAGGTTGGATCGAGGCTTGATCCTCAAGGCTCGACCAACGTTGGGGCCTCCAGCCTTGGAAACATAGTTATTTTTCAATGTTCGTTCAAGCTTGGTTCAATCTTGGATGTCGAGGCTCGACCTGTCTTTGTCAATCCTGGATCAAGCCTGATCAAGCCTTGTTTCGATCGTTCATTTCCACCTGGGGTGTAGTACTGAATAGTATGATAAGGTACGAAACTGCAGATGGAGGCGATATATAATCGTAATCAAGATGAGTGTGCAAGGCTGCCTTATCACAAATCATAAATATTAAATTAACAATTAATTGATAATAATTGATTAATCATGTACTCTAATATGTACATAGCAAATTCTTCTTTTCTAAACACTTTTTTAGTACGAAACCACACAGTATCAGATTTCACATAATAATTAATTTTTGTCCCAATTTAATGATAAATGTGTATTATAATTTATTTTCCACTTTCTTTGCTAATTAAATAGGAGTATTGGTTTCCCCGAAAGGGATTGGAAGGGAAACAAATTGGGCGTTATCGAGAGTATTATCAGATATGGAGTGACACATAAAAGTAAAAATAAAATAATAATTACAACGCGAAAGATTAGTATTTGGTTCACGATCAAATTATTTTCAATAAAATCTAGAATATAGAAAAATCCAATTATTCCAATGAAAGAAATAATTCGCTGACTAAAACATGGATAAATCATTTCCGCTAAGAAAAATTAATTATAAATTTCTGACAGATTCATATATCCATATTTTAGGATTGCTATCTTCCCGATCACAAGACATCCAAATCACATACTTATACACAAATAACAATATCGAACCAACAGAATTTCAACAAGATATAATGTTAAAGATCAGAATGCTCAGTTGTCAAAAAAATACTATTGTACTACTCTCAAAAGATTATAACAACTGATCACGGAAAATTAACAATTCTTATGAAAAATATAACTGTTCAGGATTTTTCTTTCGAATCAAATCGGTATTGTGTGTATACGATAATATTAATAGAGAGAGTACTTATCTCGGCGGCGGACGAATGAACATGGGAAGAACAGACAAAGAGCCCACGCTCAAGTTTGGCTTGTGCCTTTTTATTTGATAATCCTCATACCTAATATGGGTAATATTGAAATTTCATTCATCTCGATATTCTAAAGCGGGTAAAATTTGAGTTGAGCTAGAAACAAGGGGGGTACTAAGACATGAAGGGAAGAGATAACAGTTTCGATACCCCCTAGTGACGGAGGGCCCACAACACGGACCACACAGGTTGAATCGACAGGGTCGGAGGACAATGAGGCATTCGGGCTTTGACCTTCGAACCGGGCACACTTCTTGACTACCTCCAACTATTATTTACTTTCCTCATAATTCTTGTCGCGTGATTTTTACTTGTGAAATCAAAAGGTATTAAAGATTATTAAATCAACTCACATCTGATCGACTCGTGAAAATTCATTTACAACAATTCTATCCTTCATTTAATAAATTTAATTCCTTTACAAATGGTTTATTGAAAATGGGGTAATTTAATAATTAAACTGGTAAATAAGTAGAGAGCACATCCGCTCTTTACCAATTCATTGGAGGAACTAACCCAAAATGACAAAGGGAAAAACTACTCAATAGGCTCCATTCATTTCACTCTGTTTAGACCTTAAAGACTAAAGCCCAAATACCATGCCTCATACTTCTCAGAATTTCCATCCATGACAATTTTTTTCATCTACAAGCGTAAATATAGAGAGAAATATGAATGAATTTTCGTCTCACATTATTTCAAATAGAAATTCAGCATAGGTATTACATTATATAGCGGTATTTATTCGTAATATATAGGCTCCACAGAGAATATAGGCGCGCGAATTGCACGGAATAATCTATTCCCGAAAACAAAGCCACTTTGTTCATGAAAAAGAAAAAGTTTTTTTCAAAAAGATCCTTCTAATGAATAGAAAGTCATTTTAATCATTGATCGGAACGAGGATCGCTGAATATTGTGCACGCATTCTCTCAATGTATTGCAAATTACCACATATTGATTGTGCTATCCCAAAGTTTTTTCGTTTCGAAAATTATTATGCACACTCGCCAGATAATTTACTCGATACATAGCCGGGCGTTTACCGTTGGGTTCATTGCGGCCCGGGATTAATTCAATATTTAACGCATCGTTCCCCGCATAACTGCGTTATTCCTGCGTACCTGTGAATCATACATCTGATAACATCGAAGTAAATATTGTTGCGCATCTCCTGGTTAGAGTGGATATCGGGGGACTATCACCGCAATTACCTCGCGGCTCTGGATCATGCTCGTCGTGGATGCTTAATTCAATTAATTTGTTAATTCAGCAGAAAGAAATTGAGCCGATTGAGTACGGATTTGCGAATAGTAATAAATTTCTATTTCTGCATTTCTGTTATAGTCTGATAAATGAGAAAGAGAACACTCACCGCGAATTGGCGGATTATGCCAACTGAATAATTCTACATGAATATATTTTTTTATATTTTAGTATAAAGAAAATATTGAACTATTAGACGGACAGACAGAGTTTATTTTATGTAGTTTTATAAAAAAAAATATTCGTATTGCCAATAAGAAATTTTAGTAAATAATTGAAACAACAGAAAATCCATGCGAAGTTTCAAATTGACATGTTGTTCCATCGCAGAATTGTTCATCGTGTTGGAGTAATTTGAAAAAGAAATCCCCAAAAGTTGATTGTAAATTATTACCCATAATTGTTTTATTGCCAACTTTTGTCATAGAAATTTTTGAATTCAAATCCTCCCTTCATTTTAAATATCATTATATCACGGTTGTAAAGCCCACATTTAGATGATAATCCATTTCAAAGTATTTCCTTAATTTCAAAACCTTTTCCTTAACTATCCCCTGCTTATTGTAATCCGAGGAAAATATTGAAATCGTTTCGTCGCATGGGTCTTTTACAGCTTGATGACGGTCATTTGGACTCATTAGTCCCAAACACGCCTCCAATATGTAGCTCGTTTTCATATTACAGATTGCCTACCAAACCTCCAAAATGGACAACGAGTGAAAATCGTTCTCCAATTTTTTGACCAATTATCATATAACGAAATTTTCCTGCTAGTCCACTCGGACTTTTTAAATATATGTAGGCTCTTTCTTCTACAGTATTCAGTTTTTCACCTGACAACGTCTAGAACATTGATTATCAACTCAATGTTCATACGCGTGCATATTCGTATGGTCGAATAACAATTCCCGCAATTTTAAACTTTTTTCACAATCCATTTTATAAATTTTTATATTGTGCTAACAAATTCATTGAGTGTAAAAGCATATTTAGAATTTTTATATAGTGAATTGGTGATTTCTTTAAATTTTCATTCCTTTCATTCCAACAGTTTGTGTAAAATAATCATTTTTACCAAACTAAACCAATGTCAATTTAAGAAATAACTAGTATGCCAATAAGAATCTTAGGCGTGAAACGAAAAAATTAAATATCTCGGCAATGTAGTATGAATGGGTGTACATATTCGGCTTGGTCAGATAGAAGATACCGAAGCCAGTATTCAAAAAAAAAGAATTGAAATCGGGTGGATAAATTCGAAGATATCTATGAAAAACTATTAAGAACCAATTGACATGTTCTCGGAATAACATTGAGTTAAAGCGAGTCACCTGTTCACCTTTCTACCCGTAATCGTACGAAATGTCCCATTGGTGGAAATTTTTTTAGTCGATTATTCCTTCGACTTTTTAAAAATTTACCATCAATCCGATCAAGTTGACCTCACCACATACAGATACAGCCGTCAAACTTCATTCGGTTATGTCTCAAACCATGCTACCACCTTGCTAGGCAAAGTTAGAAAATCTAAAAATCCATAGAGGACTATACATCAATCCGTAAAGAAAATTATTCATTTCGAATATTTTCCATTGTCACTCATCCATTGTTTTTCCACACTCCAAGCATTCAATCACGTAATTTGCCGCAACAACCACTATAACCCACCGTTCTCCCTTCATCTAAGACATAAAACTCGGCTATAATTTTTTTCAATCAAGCGTTACAGCTAGTGCTCCCAGAAATGTGATTTTGATTACATACCACAAAATATTTCCAATGCACCTGCATCAAAACTATACGCAAAAAACGCTTAACTCAAATTACCCCACAGCACTGACGAGTATTTATGCCTCCCCTTGAAACCCCCATTTTCTCGTCAATGCCAGGGGAAAATTTCATTTCACGGTTTTCCATGTTACCAGACCTACCAGCGCCAAGAATTACGACGAGAGGTGACGAAATTACTCTTTCATAGGTCAGAATAAAACGGCGAGATGTTGAGGGAAAAAGAATGAAGCACCGCATATACATGTTACGCCCCTGAATCCGCTGATGTTGGAAATACTCCATTACACGGAGCGCTTATATGTGGGGAGCATCAGTCAGCATCACTTGTCATCGTCTGAAAGATGAATGGTCAGACTCCATATACAGAACCGGACCAGAGAGATCCCAGTGGAGTTGAGCGTCAGAGTGGAAATCCCACTCCCTTCCATCCTCGTCTTCACATGCTCGTTGCTCTTGCTTTTCCCCCGTTCTTCAATAACTATTTGTAAATTTCTTCCTGCAAGATTCAGCTGAGTAATTTCCCGCCATTAATAACTGGACTGCGAAGACGAGACAAATGAACACCCGTGGAATGACTGTTGGATAGCGTGTCGAGGTGTCAAGTGGACTAAGAAAAGGAAAACTAAAGCAAAAAGATGACGCCCCATTCACTTCCCGTGACATTGCCAAAAAAAAAATGGAAGCCCATGGGCACAAGTGTCTAACCGAGAGACCTTATTCCTCCCCAATGTCTCTTTTCCCCTATTACGTCTGTCATCCATGAACACCATCTACTTATTCCGGGTTCTATCAGGGCTCCGCAGCTGGTCTATATGTGCTGTTGACCCAAATGCTGCACAATGGAATTCCGCGCTCGTTCACGTATCTTCTGCGGGAACTGATGGTGAATCATTGTGATTGTGCGCGGGTTATGTGCATCTCGGAGTGCGGGAGATGGACAAATCGGGGTATCGAGCAATATTGTTCTGTATCTCTCTGTGAATTAATCTATGAATAGCATATTTCTCATCTAAGAAGGATGATCAGACAAGTCGTCCTCACGTGCAAAATTACGACCCCAACCGCAGGGGAGGGTTGTAAGCACGTGACGAAGGCTTGTCCGATACTCCTCCCGAGGATTGAATAAAATTTTTTTATCAACATGGACCAAAGTAGGCGATTCTAACCGAGTGAGGCGAGGTTAGAAATACTTACTTTCGGTCCTTGTAAGCAGAAAAGTTCTTTTCACCGCTCAAGAGTCTTCAATGGTTAACGTAATCCCTGTATTTTGTCCATTTGTTACAGTTTAAGTTATCATTATGCAGTAATAGAGTTTCAATCTTTTCGGTTTCAACAGGGAATATATGATTGGAATAAATGAGGATATTAGAATAACGGAACAAGGATCTGACGATTTGCGTTCGGATTAGTAGACGAGATTTGCAATGGGTACTTGGGAATGAGAAAGTACAATACCATCGAGTTTTCCATTTGGCGGTGAGGAAGATGAAGCTTAGGTGGTAAACGAGGATATTCAGGTAGGAACCGAAGCTGGTCTGTACAAGCCTTTCGTTTCCATGGATTTCATTTGGAGATACTACTGCGGCAATTGCTCAAAATGAACGCGTTACGATAATGAAAAACATTGTGAGTTCCATCCGTTTTTCGAATCTCCCGTGAACTAACGCATTTTCAACTCCTCACCTCTGATCAATCCATCTCGACAAGAATCTGCTCCGTCCCTTTTTCACCGTCTTTACCTTCGATTCTTCTCAAATCAAATGCTTTCTTCCACCCTCAGTTCACCTTTCCTATCTGTCTCACCTACATTTGAAACCATCCATTGTACTCGTGATTCGTAACATTCTTCCCGGAAAATCAGGACTTGACGCTCTGGATTTTCCCTCGAACGAACTCATAAAGGTGTTATTCAAGGAGGGGTAATATTGTGAGCCTGTGTATCCTTATATAAAGCTATATACTTTGTGCCGGTATATAACGTAACGGCTTCTACTTTATCCCGAATTTGAACTCCCTCTTCAATCGAATGTTGAATCGCAATTCGTGAAGCTCAAGGCAAGTACGACATTTAGGCCAATCGAATCGAATCTCTGAGTGAGTCGGCAACGTTGTGTTCGATGAAACGATGCAGTGTAGCGGTAGTTCGGATGAAAGCAAAAATGCCAAAGGATTTCACGGTTTAATTTTGGTCAATACGAGTGTACGAGCCATTCTCAAACTGGTCATTCGATTTTTTTAATGCTGTTGAGCATTCGCGAGTATTCTTCGAGTACTGGTGAGCTATTTTTCGGATGGTAATAACCAGCAGTGATTATATACTTTTGTGTACCTCCTTGGAGCATAATTAAACTCAGGCAATTCATGAAACTACACACCAGTTCAGAATTTGTCTAGATCAAGTCAAAACTTCGGAACAGTTGTAAACGTTTTCCGTTGATGTGAATGGAAGCGAAAATTTTACAATGATTTTGAGTATTCTTCAGCATTCTTTGTGTTTTGGATGATTACGGTCTTTAGGGATTATACTTTTTTAAACACAAGTTCATCACAATTTGATACGTGCCATTTGATAAAACATTATGTGAGCATCTGCGGAAACGCGTGTGAGTTTGCAATTTGGCTTTATCGAATCAAACCTTTGAGCGGGCTGATAACTTATTCTCGACGGAATGATACGCTTTAGACAGAGCAAGGTGGAAAGAGAAACGCCTGAGGAATCCACCGTTGAATTTCATTGAGGGCAAACGATTGGATAATTACGCGTTACTCATTCGAATTATTGAGAGATCTTGAGCATTTTTTGAGTTCTTCAGAGCGGTCCACTATGCAATTGCAACGAACAATGATTACCAATTATTATCAACATCATTGAATCTAGCAATCCTGTGCGTGTATATTAACTAGACTCCGTCTTCATTTCACGAGAGACCCTGAAATAGATTGCAATTTTACGCTTGCCGGATCTTGAAGCTCTAAAAGCTCATGTACAACGGCGACTCCAAGGAACAGAATATGTTCTGCACATAGAGGCTATATTCCATGCGCATCCAGTTGAATAGAAACCTCAAGGTGCCCAACATTTGATAGTCACTCGTGAATGTGTGTGCACACACTTGAACTCCAACTGTAGAATCCACAACTATGTATAATATTCACAGAGAACACCGATATCAAACACTGCTACCATTAGTACACTGGGAGATCGCCAATGAGCTTTGTTGAATATGTGGTCTAGGATGAGATGGAAGAGACAACCAAACGGAGGATATTGGCGGAAACAAAGTTTATTTTGAATCAGCTTGAGAGCTCTTGCTGAAGGGTTACTTGTGGACCAGTGTGTGTTACCATTTCTCTTCTGTGTATTCAGGTTTATCCCTTCTGTGTCCCTTCAAAATTGACGCAAAGTGCATTTGCTTTGCAGTAATTCTAAGGTATTAATGAGGACAATGCGACCCTCTCAAGATGGGGCGTTTCAAGTTGGAACTCTTAAATCTGAAGTTAATGGTTTGTTAGTTCTTAAGTTAACAAATTTTAGTCTTCATTTCAGACGTTTAAAAATCGTTATGTGAGATCGCAACAGATTATTAGACTTGAAATTGAAATTTTTGTAAATGACATTCTGAGATTGTTACCGTTAAAAGACTAAAGGTAGTGGAGTTAAAAAAATTGTTATGAAATTTTGGTTTCCATCGATAAGTTTATTTCTTTTATACACAACAATAAATATCGACCACAACAGAAGTCGTTTGCTTCGTCTTGTTCTCCTTTGTATCAGCTTAAAAATGTCTAATATATATGCGTTGCTCATCGAAATAAGAAATACATGTCGAGGAGATGTTTTCAAATCACCGCGAGATGAGTCTCTCAGTGCCCATACGTTACTTCTGTTACGTACGTGTGTTTGTAACTCCCTCGCGCGTCTTTATCCCCCTTTGAATCTCTGGCACCGTTCCGCATTCTCGAACAACGCAAATACGTGCAAATACTCCAAGGGGGGAGGGGAAGAACGTGAATGGGGCGTTGAGTGGTTTCAATTTGAAGGAAAGTTGGACTTTTTTGTTCATTCTCCCTTCCTTTACATGCTCCTCTCTTATAGACAAAATTGCCAAACAGATGCTGAACTATTATTACGTTTTCTGATTCACTGGAAAAATTGAACACACGTGCTGCGACGACTCAATGGCTCACATGCGCTCGATAAGTTTTCTTTTTCATTTTAATTGGATAGGTTTTCTTGTTATTTTTCGTGGATGGGGTAAAAAATTTTGGATTTGTGTTGTAAATTATTTCAGGAAGAGTTCATAGCGGTCATTATTCAAGGATGCTTATGAAACACTGTTGTTTCATTATTTGACTTTGATTATTGTTAATTGGCATTTTAGGTTAATTGAATTTCGTAATTTCTATCAGTGATGATTGAACACTTCTAAGTTCAATGATGAAATTGAGGGGATACTCACATTCGTACTTGCCTGGAATCACTGATTATCATGACATTCAGCATCATTATCATCATCACCACGATTACAATCACCATCGCACTGCTGATCACAATGAATGATGATCAATATCACTAATATTATCATAATCTTTATAATTACAAATATGAATATCACCTCGGACGAAACACATTTTGGTGAGCATTTTTGACTACTAAAACTTCCCCATTCTCCAAAATAATATCAAACTTGGAACAAGTTTCGATCATACCATATTCTTTGAACCACGGTCCTGTAATAAACAGCGGCAAATTCCTGTCCACAGTTCCAGCCAATACCATGACAAACTATTGACGGACAACAACCTCATCACAACTTTACCGATCAAATTCCGGATGGATAGCTCCGATACTTCATCCAGCAAGTTTCTATGATGTAATTTTGACATTTTCCGTTAACAATTGCGGCAAAGAAAGTAGTCTTCATGATGCCATAAAAGCTCAGATAACTTAATGATGATAATCAATGGCGATGGTATCTTAACGAAGCAAAAATAAAGAACTGGTTGTTTCTATAAAACTCTTGTACATGGCCTCACATCTTAATTCTATAATCAAACCTATATAAAAGTTACATGAATCGACGTCGATTAACAATTATCCCGACAATTCTTCATCTCTCGTATCAGAAACATTTTCATTAATCTTTTAAATTCATCTCTTTAATTTCACGAGATTAACATCCTCGCGATCCACATGATTCCGATTTTCTAATCATTCACTTCTTGAAATCATCATGTGGTGTTATTGCTCTTTCTCTCCCTTGTTATCTCATTTGGTGACTAGTTTTGGCCTATTCCGTGCTGCAATGCTTCCACGAGATTTCAAACGCTCCGCGACTATCTTAAGAAGGAATGGAGTGCGCGGAGTGATAGTGCTGCGATGAGGTATGCACTGTTGATGGCCTTGCTGCTGTCTGAAGTTACTGCAACAGAGAGAAAAATGGAGATGATTTTATTTGAAACGTTGAGTGATGTTCAACAAATTTGTCTACAATTTTCAAGACTTCTTTTCATACAACTAAATTTTAAGAAGTCAGAGATCTCAAAAAAAGCCAATATTATATGTACAAGACATCCATCAGGCTCAGGTGTTGTGAGGGCGATAAGGGCCTACCACAGAATCTATCAACAATTACCCAGAGAAAAAGGAATTACGGAAGTCTGAAAAAAATAGATAAATTTCGGATGGCGAACTTAATCGAAAAAATGATTATAAATCCTTCGAAGAAAATAATCCAAAGTCCGAGCTCTACCACGTGAAAAAGTCAATCAATACCACTATCGGACATATAAAATCCCAGTATTTATATCGCAAAACGTTTCTGGATCGTGTGGGTGAAAAAGAAACTGTGTGCAAAAATACATTGAACAATATATCAACTCGTGAGAAACGATCTCCGATATTTTCTCGCCTGGGGGACACCCTCACCTATACATGACACGAGAAAGCAGCTGTTACATACGACGTTGGGTATATAACCCTCTCGTTCCCCTTTCTCTCTCTCTCTCTCTCTCTCTCTCTCTCTCTCTCTCTCTCTCTCTCTCTCTCTCTTCCTCTCTCGTTTGAACGGGATTAGAGAGATCGTAATTCTCGAGAGCGCTCTTTGGTGTCCAACCAACGTGCAGTGGAAAAGCCAAATATTTGATCGTACATTGAAAACTGAAATTGACAAAGATAGAGTGGGCTAAAAAATACATAAGAAAATTGAATCATTTTATGAGAGGAGAGCCAACATCTTTTGAGCTGCCATTTTTGGTCTGCGGTTGGTGGGGAAAATCGATGGTTGAATTATTCTTTCCGTTAGATGCACAACTCGAGAATGGATAGAGGTATATATCAATCGAAACTTAATTGTAATGATGAATTATGTTAATAGACGATGGGAGTAAATATGTTATCACAAGCGAATCTTTTTCTACTATGAAATGTGTTAAGGTTCAGTTAATTGCGAGCTCCAAACCCACCACTTCCCCTGCTTCTGATTTGAAAGCCAAGAGCGAATGCATTCGCCGTTCCCAGCCAATTAACCAGTGTCCGCTGATGAACATTTCGATTTCATCGTGATCGTACAACCACGATCACTTCTTTACGCATCCACTCGGCACGTAGCTAGTAAGAGGCCTACAAACCTTATCTATAATACTCTAATGAGACCGGTAATCTCAAATTTTGAATGAATCCGGACTTAATTTCAGAACCGGCACTTGCTGCAAACGCTTTACGAGACGTTACCTGCCTCCAACTATCACTTAGGATTTCCCTATCTAGTCTTGACGGAGATGGTGGAGATCAGAGAGTACGACGAGATGAGGAGGTACGAGACAGAATAGAATAGCGATGGCGTACAGCGAAGAGGGTGCTTTCGACCCACTGAGTGCCAAGCCGTAAGACGAGTCGATAAGGATTCTCTGGCTTGGGCATATCGGACGACTTTCACGTACGACTAGCATGTAGTTTACAAGAGAATAAAACGACCTGAATAATCAGGTATGCAAAGGTTTTTGATAACGAGAGGGCATCAATGTTCCAGAGCGGAATGGAACACTTTAAACTTTCCGGTGTTGGGGGCAAGATGAGGAGGGAGGGAAGGAATTGGTTTTCCAGGGGGAGGGAGATGAGTGGGGGAGTGCTTATGTGAGGAAGATGTATAGGAGAGAAGACGCAAATGGTAACAATTTTGGCAGCACTCGTTGTATGAAATGGATGAAGAATTTTCAATCCCACATGGGGCCCCGGCCAGTCGTGAAACATGATATGTGTCGTGGATGTATGTAAGGGGGTTATGTTCGCGGACTTAATGGAAATATTATGGATTTGATGCATAAATGGAAGAAGTTACATGCTTGGTATATATTATGTGTGGGGGTTATGTAATGTTACTATTGGGGATTGTCAGAAAGTGGCATGATGTTTAGTTCGTTTTCATTTTTGTCTGAGAAGACGTTCTCTCCGTTTTCTTCGTCAAGCGAAGAAAAATCCCGTCCTCAATATCAATTCAAATATTTAATTTTCTTCCTCTTTATTTTCTCGAACCCATAACGATTATAGTCGTAGTTTTATCAACTATGTTAAAAAATGGCAAAAAGAATCTGAATTCTTAGAAATTGCTTCTCCGCCGAAGTTCGAACTCACAAAGAAAACAAAATTTGAATTCAATTCGGGGAGCATTCCAATGATCAAGTGTTGACCCTTATCAATAATATGTCAGTATTGGGATAGACCAGTATTGTTGTTTTGATCGGTTTTATTGAAGTGAAGTATTGGAGTGGAGTATTTTTATATTTTTAGGATGTGACTTTCGAATGATGGCAATTTAAAGTGTAGATTTCATTAAATATTTATTTTTGTAACTTGTTTAAGACAGAACATTATAATTGCCAAAGTGTAAACAGAAGTGATGAGATAAAATATACCTATAGGTTATTCAAATACTGTAATACTTAATTACCAGTGCTAAAACCGTTGACATCTTCAATTGGTTATTATTAACATCCCACGAGCATTAGGTAATTGAGTATAACTAATTTAAGTCACTAATTTTGTATTTTGTCAGTATACAGGACAGATGCGATACACCTGGTTTGATATTCTTTGTATTTCGTTGTAGAAAAATAAATGGCCCTGATGAAGAACTCTTCGTGAGTTTGTAACGTCGGCGCAGAAGGTGTTTCTAAGGATTGAGGTTGTTTCTTTCATTTTTTGAGGTAATTGATAGAACTGCATGATCGGTATGGCTTGGAGAGAATAAGAAGAAACAGGATTCTCATTTCTCAATCATTCCTGATGCCTTCACCCCTCCAATCGAAGATAACCTTGAAGGTTGGTATCCATACGACCCTCTAGTTCCTTCACCCCTCAAATTTACCGCAGTGGTGTACGATTTGGACGCCCAGTAATCAAATGTTCATTCAACTTATCCATCTAAAGGTCTAGGCCAACAAACCTTTACCTCCTAATGTCATCGAATCCTTTTTGGCCAAACGAAAAGAGGATTAGCTGATGTGGGATTAGCTAATTCACACAAGAAGAGAAAGAGGGGGTCTTATGTTATCCTGGCAACGTTAGTGGTTCACAATGTGTCAAAGTTTTGGTAACATCTAGTCACCCTCTCTTCGTCTTATGTCAAGAGCTACCAACCCTTTCCCTGTCAAGCACTCCGGGCTTTCCAAGTTGGAAACAAGCTTCTCACCCGAATCTTTTGGCGGTCTGTTGTATTGCGTCGCCCGTGGGGATGTACGTCTCAACGAGGGGCTGACTATTCACTCCTAGACCTGACAATTTTCGGTGGGAAATGACAAAATGTTGTGATTGCAACTTACTTTGCGCAGGGACGGGTTCCCTCAATCCAATTTGCACCTGGACTTCACTCTCGGCTTTGTAGATGCCGGGGATTCGTGCAATGCAGTGAATGGTTAATTGGTTATTTGAGTAATGGAAGGGGAGGAGATCAATGCTCAGTTCGCCCCACTGTAATTGTGAACCTTCTTGGTAAGCTGAGTTACTTCCCATGTTGTAGTCAGATCTTTCCGTCTGTTGGCTCGCGTTTATTGGACCAATCTGTAATATAACGGAATCAAAATTTAGAGTGTTAGAAATTTGTTGGTAATTGAGTAATAATTGGGATTGAATCGTGTGAATGGGAATGTTATTTGCGGGCAGATCGTTCATAGAAACTCGTATTCAACTTGAAAGTTCAAGATAATAGGAAATGTCAATGATATCGGAAGTTCTGATGCTCATTAGGGAAATTAAACATCACCACCAGCTGAATTTTCGGTGATCTGACCATTTAAGAAAATTGCTACTTGATTTTGAAAAATAGTCAGCAATTTTCATGGTCAAGTGGACGTGAAATTTTTTAGTATAAAATACATCGAAATTTTATGCAAATGAGCGGTTGTTGAAAATTGCTAGCTTTTTCCCGTAGAATCGCAAATGTGATTTTTTAATAGAATAATTATTTTTTGAATTAGTATTTTGCTTTGATATTCTGGATGTTCAAATGCCTTTCAATTTGACTGACACTTAAATATAATAAAAATGAGCGTAGTTTGACAGTCCAATGCTACTTGGAATTCTCGAGTTCATTGTTGAAATTAAACATCATATACACCTAAATTTTTAGTGAACTGAAAATTCAAGAACATTTGTGCTCAACTTAAAAAAATATTCCATTTTTTTTCGTCATTCGGTATATGGGAATATCTTATGAATGATGGTTCGTTCAAAATCCGAAGAATTTTTTTGTCAGAATTGCAAGTTAGATATTTTAATACAGTCAATATATTCCCACAAGGAAAGAGTATAAAACCAGAAATTTATGTCAAGTATCAAGTATCCGGATATATGTCGGATCTGTATCGCAAAGAATTACGCAGAAAAAGTTATTTAAGTATTGAGATATAATTTCGAAAAAAAGACCCTAAGAGTTTCTCCCCAATTTTTGTTTTAATTTCCAATGACTAATGTCGCGCCCTTTTTTTTGTACTGCAAAATCACTTGAGATTTTCGCCATGGATAAACTTGATCTGAAATTGAAGAGAGCTCCATGGGATCACACAGTGGCAGCACGAACCTAATGATGCTTATCTAACTCTATTTCTTTATTCCTTCCCAATCTCATTTCACTCCCCTCTAGGATATAAAATCCTAGTAGAGGCTCGCATGGCTCCGAGACTCAAGAAAAGGCGGGTAATCTCGACGCGAGATGAAACCTTAAGTGATAAAAACAGAGAGCAAACGACAGAGAGCGTAACAAGAAGCGAGTGCAAAATATAATGAAAACATCGATTAAAAAGAAAAAGCAAACAAAACGTTCGGTGTAACTAAGCTACAGTCGTCGAGAGGTGTTTTACGTTACAAGCTTGAATGTTTGAGTGAGTTGAACATTGAAATTCGTCTACTCGTTTCCCCATCCCCCCTCCCGCGCCCATTTCGAATTTGCATGCATACGAAGTTTCGAGGATTCCAAGCCTCCCACCCTCAAACTCTCGCCACTTCCCTCGTGCTTGCAGAGCTGCATTGGCCGACCACTTCTACACAGAGACGATATGCAATACAATGGAGATAACTATTCGAGTACCATTAAACCCCGATGATACAGAGGGCGTGATGCTTCGGAAAAAAGTTATATAGATTTCACTTTGACGATTAGGTTTCCTATGTTTTTAGATAGATTCCGATTGCCAGATTTGTTGGTGGATTGACTGGATAGTCTCGCGGGAGAGTTTCTAGTTGGCCTCTTAGACCCTCGGGACTACTCAGGGGAAAAAAGAGACACCAGCTGGATATGTAATTTTATTTTGTTGTGAGGCTTCCAAGATTTTGAACTTTGATTTTCGAAAGCTTTGAAAATTTCTTTAAAAAAGAAAAATAAAATAAAAATATAGTCCAATTTTTGAATTTGCCATATCAAATGCTGACTTTGAGGAATCTTCCAAATAATTTTTTTTTTCGTCCCAATTGAAGGGCTCAATTTTAACATATTTGTAATCTTTTAGGAGGATCAAATCAAGAAAACTGCAATCGACACATTCAGATCTCAATTTAAACTTCTCAAAATCCGAATCTGACATTTTAAAATTCAAATTGAGATTTCTCCACCCATTAATTTCAACGAATTACAAGAACTTCATTAATTACCGCACCAAATGTTTCTCCCTCTGAAAAAAAACGTCCCATCCCCGAAAAGCCGAGATAATTCCCCCTACCGAGAAAAATTGAGGTTATGCGCCTGTCACTCTTGCCACCGAGTGGCAGACCGACTAAAACCCTGTACAACTCTCCGTTTATATTTCCCTCCCCCCCCCCCCCTGTTTACTCGCGCCATCATTCCCGGCGCTTATGGACGTGAATGCGCGGGTGGTGGAAAACTGCAGTGGCAAAAATGGCCCGTTTGTGAGAATTCACGAGACCCGGGGCCGGCATAAATTCAACAGTACAAAACGAGCGTGCGAGGGAGAGTCGGGGGCTTCTTCGCGCACAAATGCATTTCCCAAGTGGTGGATTATATTGTACAAAAGGGAGAGGGTTTGGCGCCGGTTTTTACGCTGTATCGTCCGACAAAATGCCGTTGCGTAGAAAGTATACGTACGAAATTTAAGACAAGGGGTGAGCAAAGAGGGGTGTTGTGAAATTGCAGAGTGTGCTCACGAGTTTCAAGTGGAACTCCAGGGTTTCCCCGTACATCTAGGGCAGCTAGTAGTCGCTTGTGGATGAAGTTTGTCCCGATTATACACGTACCATCGCCTGTGTTGAATTTCCAACGATCATTGCATCAAAAGAGACCGGAGTTGCGCCAGTGCGAAGGTTCTCGTATTATGTTTGGTGGAGGGGTAATCCTGAGCACTCCCTAGTGGATTTAATCCTGCGTTGTAGTGTTTCGTGTGTGTGGAAGGGGGGGGGGGAGTCGACTACGAAACAGAAGACTCGTCGGCTACCAATACCTCGGCGGAGTCGAGGGTTCTTGTATACGAGATGTCCGACCCTGGAATTGTTTACCGTAGTCGCCTCATTGAACGAGAAAGAGGGACAGCAGTCTGAGGCATCGCCGGGATTCCCAGATTTTTTTTCTGGGCTGCAGCGCGATGAATTAACGGGGTTGTGAATGGCGATACATGCGGATTGGGAGAACATTAAAATGCCAGGCGGATTGACAATGTTTTGTGAAATGACGGGTTTTTACTGAGGGTTCGTACAAAAGTAGCGTAGAATTGAGAGACTCTCTAAAAGGAACTACGAATGAAAGAAGAAAAATTGAACGACTTCAATCTCAACAGACTTCGGAGAACTAATCGAAATCGTAGGAGAGAAATTTGCAGAATGTAAAAATAGATGTGGAGAGTTCGTTTCTGTGTTTTAGGTAGGGGTAGGACTGGTGAGTCAATGCAACGTTGCGGTTCGTCCGTTAGGCATAACGAGAAGAGAATTTAGAAATCAGTTGGAGGTGAGAAGCCCAACGAAAATGACGCGAGAGTGAGAGCCGCCTTAAGGCACAATCCTCTCTTCTATTTTTGCTAATGACGAAGTTACTCCAAAAGTCGTTTTTATTAATTATACTTGTTATTTTATTTGAAAAAAAATAGAATGTCACCCTTTGATAAATCGCCTTACATGGACCACTAATAAAGGTTTAATTTAATCTACAAACAAAAATAATGATGAATGAACAAAATGAAAAAAAATTAGTCGGGGTTGTTGGTCGCTCGTTACGCTCGCTCCCATTGTTGTTGCGTTGAACTACTATTTTCCCGACTAATTCTCAACATAATTCGTAATGCGATTGTTTTCTTTTATTCGTAACGAACTTCTCGTAACGAACTTCCCGATAGACTGAAATATCAACCTAGAAATTTAAGGGGTAGGGGGAATTTACTACCGTCCGAATAGGATGTAGACAATGACAATGCCTCTCGATCGCGATCAAAATCCCATCGATCGGATGGCACGCCTGCGCGGGAGCGTAAACGATAGAAAAAATTGAATTCAATTCCGGTCATTTTGAAGCTTTTTGGATTACATTCAAATGTGTGGAAGCAAACATTGAACCCTCAATGTTTTAATTAAATTATTTCACCTTTTTTATTTTAAAAAATTAACTTCAAAAAGTAATGATGTTTGAAAGTTCATAAGTTACTGACAAAAAAAACTGATCGCTCTACAAATTTTATGAGAGTTTGGTCTTATTCACTACTTCCCTGAAAAAAATCGCGAAGACAATCAAGAACATGAGGTTTTTTCATATCACATTTGACGTGGAATTACTCATTTCCTTTTAAATTTAATTGCTGTTTTGCTTTGTGGTAAACATACGAAAAAATAACTGCACCAGAGTTGTCGATAAAACAACATTTTTTGTTTGCTAAATGATTCATAACAAGCCAGTAGAAACATTTGATGCGTACCAATTTTTGCAAATTGTTCCCATTCAATTCAATGGGAGAATTACTAAAATGAAAATATTTAAAAAGGTGACGTACTCCGCCGAATACTTTAAATATTCACTTTACATACAGGCCATCAGATAAATACAGAAAGCTCCGATTTCACGAGAGGCAGATAACATTATTTTGTAAATAACAATGAAAAACGATTGAATCGCCAAACTCCGTTGATTTTAATAGTGAAAAATATTATTTAGCAAACAATGCTATTTTTTTACCCCAGAAGCCAAATTAAATTCTTCATGAGTTGAATATTCATGACTAGCTCGCAACGAAATTTGTTATAACCCAGGTAGAGGTTAATTTTAATATTATGCGAGTAAACACTAACATCAACCGCAGCTAACATCAATGTTTTGAAAACAAGTATTGAATTGCGTCGGTACATGGGTTCCACTGTTGAATTTCACTTGAATTCTGATGTATCCGTTAAAATTTGCGATACCGCAAAACTTGAATCATTCCTCCAGCATCAGATAAACTGCAATATATATCAAGATGGGATGCTATCCAGCCAATCTCGTCAGATTTTCAGCAGCAATTTAAATGCCTCGGCTGGGGAAAAAAAATCCACTAGAAAAAACGTTTTTTTTCTGTTTCACTAGTCCTGTTGGCTCGATCGTTATATACTTTTTCATAACGCTGACGCACTCAACACATACATATATATGTGTGTGGCGGTGTCTGCATGAGTGAGATGTTTACGTAAGCGAAATTTAAATTTTCCGGCCAAACGAGGGTGGTTGTTACATACTAAAAACTGCTGGCTAGCCGTTACCCACTCTTAACTCCTTTCTATACGGGTCAGGGTTTTTATACCAATGGTTAAATTTTTTTGGAATATCCTCATTATTCGGATATCACGACAATGAGAGCAAAAACATATGATGTGCTGGAAGTGTTGGTTAATAATTTTTTCGAGACGACCCGAATTTTTTCAAGGAGTGGATTTTTTTTTTCGCCCGAAAAATTCTTTGCGGAAAGGAAAATCTTACGTCTGAATATTTCCCTAGAATATTCTACTGCTTGGGACTGTTGTATTCCACAATTGAAAAAAATCACTTTCTAAAAATGCCTTTAATTTCAAGGAAAAATTTACAATTGTCAATGGTGTTCCACGTTATAACTGAGCACTATATTTCTAGAGATGTATCTCCTGGAGTTGTCAGGATAGAAGTGAATACTCTGGGTGTTCCAGGCGTATATATTAAGGGTCGAAATTCTTATCTTTTGGAGATTCCCATTCTGCACTATGTCTAGACAGTGATGCATTTGAGAAGTTTATTTGGGCAATTGTAGATAGGAGGATTAGGATTATTATATCGATTTGGGAAATCGTGGATAGGAGAATGAGGATTCTGATATTCATTTGGGAAATTGAAAATAGGAGAATTAGGATAATTACGGTTCTGTTGGTAGAGACTAAGAGCACTTATATGTTTCATTTTGGTAATGAGTAAAACTAATGTAAGGAACTGAAGTACTTAGATTGCTAAATAATAAAGGTTATTTGCGAAAAAACGGTACGTCTTCGTACTTAATTGCAATACCGTTGATAAAGTCATTCAACTGACTTAGTTCTTCAGTGTCGCTGTATTTGATTCACTGTCACTGATGCTGTCGTTATGTCCCCACTCCAAAAAAATATGTTGTCCATCCATCCATCCATTGGAGCATGACGGTCAATGCATTCATCATCATGGGCAAAGGAGCTGTATCCACACCCAATGTTGTTTTTTTTTACATCAGGCAATATATGTTCAGCCCTGCTAAAGTACCCCTCAAGATTGCCGTATGGAACTTGGATTTTTATGCGTATCAAGCTTCCGGAGACTAGCTTTACCCGGCCCTGATAAATTTGAGCCACGGCAGGCTTGGGCAAGGAGCTCTATCCACACCCAATCTTGGTTTTTTTATATCAGGCAACGCATATACGGTCCTGATAAAGACCCTCTCAAGATTTCCGGATGAAACTTGGACTTTTACGCGCATCAAGCTTCTGGAGACAAGCTTTACCCGGCCCTGATAAATTTAAGCCACGGCAGACTTCGGCAAAAAAGCCGTGTTCACACCCGATGGTGTCCTTTTGACATCAGGCAATACATATACGGCCCTGATAAAGGCCCCTCAAGATTGCCGGATGGAACTTAGACTTTTATACGTATCAACCTGCCGGAGATAGGCTTTACCCGGCCCTGATAAATTAAAGCCACGGCAAGCCTGATCAAGATAACCGTACTTAACCGGATCCGGTACTGATCCGATTCTACATCAAAATCTCATGGATATCTTCAATTGTGAAAAGATAAATATTTTAGCGCTTTTAATTAAGCACTATCGTTCGATTTAGTCGGGTCGTTTGTGATTTCCTAATCGTAAACTCCTGTTTCAGGGAGATTTTGTCCGGAAAATTGTATGCAGGGAATTTTGTCTATGCAAAATTGTCCTACAATCGATTTATTTTTGGGGGGAGGCATCGATGTCCGGGAATCCACCGCACGCCGGGATTTTTTTGTGCCATGAAATTTCAACTAGAGCTGGCTTTAGCCGAGCATTCCATTTATAATCCCAAACTGACCAACATCAAGTCCGATACATCACCACCTGACGCCGCCGCGATCAGAATTTCCAGTCGTCGGATTCGAAACAGATTCTCCGATAAAGTGCTGATGATAGGTTTGACCTTCACATCCTCCCGGCGATGCGGTAGGTCGGGTGACGTTTCATACATGACATTTGGATACACCTTAGCCGAAGCGTGAACCCGGTAGTGTGGTCACGCGTCGCCGGGCCAATATAAATCCACGTCATGAATATGAGGCGCGAGACTAGCCATTCGAAACAGGTTGAATGCCCGGAACAACCAGCACTGGCATTGCCACTTCAGTTACGCTATATCGTTTTACGAGAGTAGTATAGATGGTAAGAGTGGCTCGAGGTAGTGGGAGTTGAAGAGGTATGCATGAAGAGGTATGAGAGGTGAAATATATTTTTAGGGGAGAGTATCCCAGCATCCCTCACCTGGGTAGAACTGCCAGTTATGCATTTCGGATTTTACTCTTAACTTGAGTGTGAGAAAACATTTGCAACACACCTTTGAGTACTCAATTGGAAATTCCGGAGGGGTATATACAGGGTGTCCCAAGTTCATTTGTACGCCTGAATAAGTGGTTAAAAAGTAGTTGAACGCGAAAATGTTTCAGACCAAAGTTTTAGGGCTTCGAAGGGAAAAATAATGAGACAGATATTCTGGGCATAAGTGTTTATATTTTAATGCTACAAGCATAACTTATTGTTTTTCCCATGGGGCCAATAATTTTGGTCTTACAAAAGTTGTTGGGCTCGATGAGAGGAATACAATAATATGATAATACAAAAGCTATTCAATGTTGTCGCCATTCACTTCCAAACCCAACCGCAGTCTCTTCCGAAAATTTCCTACGACTGATAGAAGGACATTATGAGGAATTCTCTCGATGGTCTCAATAATATGCCTTTGTAGATCGTGCAATATTGTCGGTCGATTTCTGTACAGTGTCTTTCACAAACCCCCATAAATAAAAATCTAGTGGAGTGAGATCTATAGAGATCTAGGCAGCCAATTGGCATAACCATTGCGGCCAATCCATCGTTCATGAAATGTGTTATTAATGAATGTCCTTACGTCTCGGGCAAAATGAGGTTGTGCACCATCTTGCTGGAACCACATTCTCTGTCTAGTTTGCAAGCAGACATTTTCCAAAAGAACCGGCAGTTCTACCCTCAATAAGTGGAGGTAACTCTTACCTGTCACAGTTCCCTTGAAGAAGTGGGGCCCAATTACATGGCTATCAACTCTACTACACCATACATTCAGACTCCATCGATGTTGATCAACAGATTGCATCCAGTGTCGATTTGTTTGTGACCAATAATGGCTATTATGTCGATTCCACTTACCAATTCTTTGAAAAGTTGCTTCATCACTGAATGCAACGTATCGGAAAAAGTCAGGATCCTCTCCTAGTTTCTGTAATGCCCATCGACAAAAATTCACCCTATTCTCTGGATCTTGTGCAGTTAATTGTTATGTTAGTGTCACATAATATGGATGGTAGCGACATGATTGAAGAATCCTGTGTGCTGTCCTGCGTGGAATACCGATATCTCGCTTAACATCTCTTACACTTGCCGCAGGATGCAAATGAACGTATGCCAATACGGTAATATTTCGCGGATCCTCACGATTACACACGCGTCGACGAGGTCTACGAAACTGTCGGATTCTACCACGACGACAACTCATTTCGACGTAATGAATCCCAGATGCAGATGGGTGATGCTGTCGACCACCATAACGCTGCCGACAATGGCGAGCTGCAGGTTGATAGTTTTTTCGACATTCACCCAAAATGAGTAAAATATCTGTGATTTCATTCCCTGAATGTTGCCTGATCATACGCTGACTCTGTACTAAATGATACTGATGAATTTACATTATCTGAAGTTACGCTTACCATTTGACAAACAGAACAATAATAATCCTGTGTTGACAAGAATATTCTCAACTCATTCAACTTTGTTTACTGAGATGAAGCTCCCAATCACATCATGTATCACACACCATGGGCAAACATTTTTATTTGGACTTTCCTTTTATTATTCTCGATTTCTTGTGATAATAACCCTAAAAGCTTTCGAAAAAAACATCATGTATCATATTATTGTATTCCTCTCACCGAGCCCAACAACTTTTGTAAGACCAAAATTATTGGTCCCATCGAAGAAAAACTAAGTTATACTTGTAGCATAAAAACATAAACATTTATGCTCAAAATATCTGTCTGATTATTTTTCCCCTTCGAAGCCCTACAACTTTGATCTGCAACATTTTCGCGTTCAACTACTTTTTAACCACTTATTCAGGCGTACAAATCATCTTGGGACATCCTGTATACAATTCTCTTCATAATCCACAAAGTGAAGTAAGGAGTAAACAGAAAACCGGTTCAAAATTGAAATGAGTGAGAAATACATAAAGAAGTAATTAGTAAATAAACTTGAATTGTGCTGGACACAAATCGATAATTTTATGAGTTTAAATACAATATTGTTACATTTTTTAACCAAAAATGTAATTAAATATTCTCTTGTTCTTTGTACAAATCCTGTTCTATTAAAAATTAACAATTAACAGTCTATATTCTCGGGAGTAGAAGGAAAATATAAAGAGATAATACGAAAAGGTTTGCTTTACAAAATTCATTGAAGAGTAGAAGAGGCAGCCAAACGAAAATTCAAATGCAGTAGAAGTGCGTCGAGAGTTCCTCAGTCAACCACTTGTGCCAAAAACAAACTAACAATTTTCTCAGTTCTAATGTAATGTTATCTCACGTGGTTTAACAAATAATGTCATTAAATATTCTTGTGTCATTTCCTTTTGAAGACTCCAGCTCTTTACATAAATTTAGAACTTTAAAAATTCTTGAATGATTTTCCATTACCTTTTTCCCTCTTTCATCAGTGAATCAATTCATTCTCATCACTATCTTTTTTCACATTTGGAAACAATTCCATTGGTTTGTAATTTTCCAGTTACCTTGATAACAATTGAATTTATGGCAAAAAAACGATTTTGTAGATAAATTTTGTAGGCTACAAGACACAGTTGATGACAATTCACCAAAATCAAAAACAAAATCTAATTCTATACCTCCTTTTAACGCAAAACGCAATTAAAGAGTTTGATTTGGCATTCATCAATGAATTCTTATAAAACATTTCATGATCAGATATTTCCTTTGAAAAACTTCTGTCCCCAAACTTATCCATAAAAACCCACCAAATCTGTGCTTCCCATTCCTAATTTACCGGTGCACTTTACGTTCATAGCTGACGATAAAAAAAAATCTCGAAGACTCCGAAGGCAATAAAAAAGCCTCAGAGGTGGCAATTTTATTGCAATACTGTACAATTTTCATTATTTTTTCCTTCGATCATTTTTTTACGAGCATTCAGGACCAAACGTTTTCAATCCCAGAGTAAAAGCTTGGCTTCGAACGGCCAATTATCGATCGACCCTTCGTTGATAGCACACCGAAGAGTGTTTTGCTGATACTGTAATAGAAAAAGAAGGATGATAAAAAAACCGTCAACATACCTCATCGACTTTCCTTTGCCTTTCGAGTCGAGTAAATCGGTGTAAATTTATGCGCATCAGGATATCCGGTTTCTATCTTACGATTGCCGTACTGCGCTCACCGTAAAGCGTATTTCAGGTGTGAACGAGCCAAGTGGAATTTGTTATAGGGTAAAGAAGAAGCAAAAAAGCCCCCACCGAGAAAAGTATTCGAGATAAAGCAAAACTTTTCGTATCCTCTCTTTGTATTTTCCTTTTGCTCCCGGGAATATAAACTTGAGGGTGTGCATCACATTGGGTTACTCGGAAAATTCGGAAACCGAGGGAAAAGAAACTGAGTCCATTTGAATAAAAGGATTACTCAGTGAATGATTTTTCATCGAATTGCGTAGCTGAAAATAACCGCCGAAATCTGAAATTCATGGATGACAACTCATAATAAATGAATAAAAATGTGTTGGCGTCCATTCGGCGTGAAATAATCTTTCTGAAAGCCGGGAACAGCTCTACAAAATCCGAATTTGTAAATATTGTGCGGAGAAAAAAAATTATACGCCATTTGTTAATGGACAGAGTTAAACTGATACTTCTATTTTGTGTGAGTATTGCTAGCCCCTGTACGAGTGCTGTTAACCCCTTGTTATTTTGCGAAAACGTACATATGGTGGATAATGATCATGAGATAAATGTGCTCGTTGTCAGAGAAGCGCCCAAGGGTTTTAACTCTCTTGTGAATAATTGGTATTGTTTTATTTCAACATTGGATTTTGATTTATTTTTTACAAGAATTTTAAAATGTGTCAAAATTCTATTATTTCTATTATTCAATTATTCTATTATTATTCTATTATTTTAACTATTTCAATCGTTCAATTTAGGACAATTTTATCAATTTATCCGGCACCAAACAATATTCCAATTTAATTTTAGTAATGTATAGTACGCAATTCAACTCTGTCTCAGATAATATTCACGTAATTTGAACAATATTATCAAAAATCGTTAACGAAAATTATTTCAATTTATTACAAGTTATTTAATCAACTTCAAATGTGAGTATTGAAGTTAAATAAACTATGCTAATCCGTCATTACTTGAACTTAGTAGAATCATTAAAACTGCCATCCATAAAATAAACGCATAATCGATTAAAAGATCAAGTACTACACTCCCACAATCCTTCATTACGCCGCTAAGGAAAACACGGAAACCCTAAAATGTCCTTTTTTTCCAAATCAACTAATGCAATTTAACCCATTTATTTATTTGCATTATTATCATATTTAATTTATTTATTTCTTTTGCCGTTCTAAATTAAAAATGCTTGAAACCTATTCATCTAAAAAAATAAATAAGACATTGAGACAGACAAAGCAGATATCACAAGTTTAAAAAAAAACCTTTCCTTCCCTTTTGTATCTGAATTTAAAATCCTAAAAATACTTAAAATTCCCGAACACTGGTATCTAAAACAACTACAAAAGCGTCGAAATTTGATAGTCTCAGTTTTTCCAGCGCTGAACGTACTTTACCGGCGTGGTTAGTACAGAGACTATCGTTTTAGTGTCACAGGGCCATCTACCCTGTATCTAATCTACCTTTCCTCGTTGACTGCGTCGAGGGACGCCAGTGGAGTTTCGCATGCTGTCCCCACACTGGCCATGTAAGACTCGAGCTTACGACCAGGTATTTGATACTATGTACTCCCCGCATATATAGACATCTAGTTTCCTGGGGGGGCGATGTGCAGGGGTGAGTTTCGCGTATCCGCTTGCTGTGTAATAGCTACGATTAAACTTTATGGATTTGATCGGACGGGAAGTTCGCCGTTCTCGCTTGAGACAGACGGCTGTCTGATTGCGGATGCCTCTATTGCGAAGACCTCCAGTCTTCGTGAATAATTGACGGACGAGATTCAAAGTTGGGAATGAAATAAACTTTCTTTTCACCCCAAGTATACCTTTCCAATGTGTGTCGAGAGAAAGAGTTGTTAAGGCGTCAGGAAGTTTACGTCTGCATGAAGATCTCAAAAATTATTCGGCAGCCATCACAAACAATTTATGAAAATTTTTCTCCTGTGCTAAATCACGAGGCAATTTTCACTTATGCCGCTACTACCACGAGTCGTAGAAGTATTGATCATCCCTTTCGCTATGATTCTCCCATAGAATTCTCAAGTTGATCCAACAAACTGCATCAGTAGCTAGCCCCATACTCCAGTTATTCATCTCGTTATCACGGTACGATTACTGCCAAGAGGATGTTTAGATGCCGGGATGTTTTGGCTCACCATGAGTGCCAACTACCATTGCTGGAATTCACCAGATATTGGGGACAATTCATGATGTCGAGAGCACCAGAATATTATTCAGTGTGTAAACGCCCACGCGGCGATCGATCCCTCACTCCATTCATCTCGGTCTCCTCTCACTGCATTTCATCCCTCCCCTTCTGACCGTGCCGCTCGCATTCCCCCGGCACCAATCTCACTTTACCCTATCCCCATAAATAACCCCTTTTTTGTAAACGATGAAATTCATCTCGCCATTTTGTACTGATGACCCCGAACACTTACAGATTTCTCATTCAACGTTCGATTTTTGTTGCCCTTTACACGGACTATAGAATCTCATTCAAACGGGATGAATATTGGCGAATAGCACTGTCGTTCACGATTCAGGCTATTACACGGAGAAAAAAAAACTGAAAAGAGCAACGTTCTCCAATTCGTTCCCCAAGGAGTCTCCAAATCCCCGGTATACAGGTTGCAAGCTCTGTAGAGAGAGCATTGTGACTATTAATCGCATAAGAGCCACTCACTACCACCTGAGGGCCTCCTTCCACAGAATTGGTATTATTGATAATCATGCCAATATATATTGAGGAGGGATTCTCACCTATCCAAAAATCCTTCTCATCCATTAATCCCACTGTCCTAACATAAAAAATATGGAACGCATTGCCACTACCTAATTCCAAAGTGTTGTACAATGGTTGCCGTTAGAAGAACGATGTGGCTAAATATTGACAGATAATTGAAATGGAAACCAATTATTTGACCATATACTATGGAACAGTCAGAAATACCATCCACAATTAAATAAATTGTACGCAAAATTTAGAAGAAAGAACTCTCTCCCTGATTACACCACCAAAAATATGTAGAGGCCACAGATCTTCAGTATGACGAACTGATTTCTAAATTTCTAACAAAATGTGACATAAAAGTGTAAATTTAAGACTCATAATGAAATATGTCGGATAGATGGTTACCAAAACTGCTGTAAAAATGATAAAAATTGATCAAAATTGTTAAACACCCAAATTATTATTTTATCTGACAGTGTAAATAATTCTAAATGAGAAGTAAACACTTTAAACAATAGGAAAAGAAAATCTCTATTGCATCCAAACAATTTTCTAATTGCTCTCATTACTCCTGATTTTGACATTATCACAACATTAATAAATTCAGAATATTATGTGATATTTCAATAAAATAGGATGGCATATTTCATTTCCTCTGCGAGAGCATACCCGTTTCTATTCTTGGATTTTGTTGGAAAATAGCAATCGGGTGGAAATGACCAAACGTCTGGCACGTGTCTCCTCTCACACCCCAATCTAAACTTCTTGCCACCTCCACCGGAGAAATAGCGTATACGTGAGTCTTTAGCGCTTGGGACACCCCCCACCGGTGCCGATAGGACAAATTCTAGAAGCCATTAGATGAAGATAGAACGTCTGAGCGATATTTCATTTGCCATTGTCGTTTGTCATGCAGTATAAGCACACAAGAGAAAATCCAATATTTCCCCCACCTCCCCTCCCTAGATATTTGTCATTTACCTTTACCGTCGTTTACGATTCCAATGTATAGATCAAAGAAAGACTTCCTCATTTTATTGGCAATACTGAGATGCTGTGTTTACCGATGACGCTGAACAAAGCGATTCCTGCCCTCGATTCGGTACCAGCCCTTCCATCACCACTCCACCATCAAATATACCCTAACACACCCTTCAGTGCAATTCAATTTGGAAACCCTCTGTTGTACGTCTTTGTTCTGTAAGAACCCTATGATTTCTCTTCCATTGTTTCGTTGCGTTTGTTTTTCTCTGGAGAACGAAGGTTTCTCACAATTCATAAATCTTCTCTGACGCTACTTCAAGTGCATTAGTATACATCAGATTCTGGTTTCCTTGAGGGATACCTCTGGAATGTATACGGTTCACTCAAAGAGGTGGTATAAAAGACAATTTGATATCATGAGTCCTATGTGATTCATAATCAAAGAACCCGACCTTAATGTTCAATGGGTACTGTGTAGTATTGAGTTAATTTAATATAAAGTCCTCAGTTTCGAAAAACCAGATGATGAATTTTAGAGAGAAATTCCTCACGGAAGTAGAATATTCATGTTCTCAGAGTAAAATATATTATCTCGGCCATTAATTATTCTAATATTTGTGAAACAATTCCTCTGCGTCTCGCGAAATATCCACAAAGTAATAAATGTAAACTAAATTTCGATATTTGGAAGAGCCTGCAGTTGACATGAGTGCCACCACAATGACATGAGCAACAGCATGTCTGACTATGCTCAGACCAAGAATCCAACCGCTTCTAAAAGGCCCCGCAGTATCATTACCCCCCGCAACAACGAAGCGCAACTACAAATGATACAGAACGTTTAAGCTCACTATCTCCTCGAGCTAGATGATACGCCAGGACTTAAACGTTACCAGATATTTACTCTGTCAAATATTTGCCGGAGGAAAGTGCATGTGCCCCATTTAGATAGAGCATAAAGGTTAAAGCGTCTCAACTGCTGGGCTGAGAATTATATTACTGGTGAAAGGTCGTCCGAATGAGGAGGGGTGACCCCTTCTCCTCACCAATTCGAGCTCTATCGGATAAAAGGGAAGGGGTTAGGCTGATGGATTTCAAATGAAGTACTTCATCTGTCATTGCAGGATACAGACGGTGAAGTTGAGAGGAGGGGATAGAATGAGGCAGAATGAGCACTGCAACAGTGGAGCCACCGATAGCTTCTTCACGAGAAAACAATGGATCCATCTGCATCCCTAGCCTTCCATTACCCGATCAGGACATTCCTCCCCGTGTATTGACTTTGTCTTTATAAGTTAGTTTCGGGGTCGTCTCCATAATAGAATTGTAGTTGGGGGTTCGACAAAATTTCAGAACTGTATTCTATTCTTGCCATTGCATTCATCTCACTTTACAGTCTGTTCGCACTGGTGTTACATCTCACCAGCAAGATACAGGTTTATCCCGGGCACGTGTTTCATGTGCCAATAGGACTGCTGAGTTAATCGCTCATGAGGGAGAAAGATAGCACCCAATGAGAGGTGAGGATCGTCAGGAATTCCTGTTTCAGTTTGTTGGTTTTGGCAATGTCTTGTCCTGTTCTCAGCATCTGATTAGGATTCTGTATCGACTCTCGACTAGAGCATCAATTTGCAGGAAATACATATGCCCATGATGAAGATTAATGTTCAATTATTCCGTTGGAATTGGGATCATTGTTTCCTGACCAAATCAGGTTTGATTATGAATGTTGGAGCCACTGATAATTTCTAATAGTGATGATAAAACTACACATCCATGGATATCTCCGTTGTTAGTGTTCCTACATTGACTTTGTCAATATTCAAAGTGGTATTCAGTTATTGCTATTTTACTCATCCTATTGTACATTTTATTAAAATTAGTATTACATCTTCCGAGTAAGATACAGGTTTATCTCCGGCAAGTGAGTTCTGTACTAATAAGACTACTGAGTGGATGGCTGGTCATGAGACTGATAGATATTACTCAATAAGACAAAAGGGTCATCAGAAATGCTTAATGCCACCCATAAGATCCGGTTTCTACTTGATATCGGCAATCGAGTCCAGCTGCAATTGGTACTAACCTCTATCAGTAAGAAGCTCAACCGTTTAGCTTCCACAATCAGGATATCAAGTAGATAATAATGTGTTAAGCTTGTCAGTTGGGTTTCGTGATACAAATCGCCATGAAATTGTCGAACCGGATACGTCTGTCGAAGGCTGCCGAATGAGACTAGGATAGAAGATGGGAATGTGGAAATTGGGGCAGAAGGAGGATGGAGGATGGCTCGATACGATCAACAAATGAGCTCTAACCGCTGAGAGTTGGAAGCCCATTGACAGTCATTCCACGTACAATTAACTGATCAGTGGCTTTATACCAGCTACTGAAGGACTCTGAGCTGATGACATTACTCTTTCCGCCTGTCTATGGAAGTTCTATTCATCAACCATATGATGATAACGAAGCGGATTCGCATTCAATGGGATGACCTCTCCGATAACATTATAATCAATGTGATCAAAGCCATCATGAATTTCCAATGAGAGACTCATGTGACAGGTCTTCTGCCATTTATTACTGATGGCAAATGGAATCCCAGTGATTGAAAGGAGGATATGTTTTGATTCGCACATCAACATTACTGCAAACTGAGCCTTGAATCGGATGTTTGATGAAACTGCATGTTTCCACAGATTTTAATTTGAAGTGTTAGTCACAAAAATCTGTTTTGTCAGCTATAATTTTGAAAATGCTTTCAATTTGGCAACATACGCATGTTCAAACGTAGGACAGAAGTGACTTAATATCTCTTGTAAAATTAGAGAAAGAAATGAAAAGAATGAGGAAACGTGATATTAACAATGCAGCATATTACAATAGTATTGCTTACGTGGTGAACAAATGGACTCAACGTCAGGTATCAATTTCTTGACGCACCAAATACAGCTCTCATAATACATTGGTGGTTTGCATGGAGTCATCATACAATTGGATTCCCGGCGTCGAAAAGCTAATTCGTAACAAGAGAGGAGTTGGGTGTAAGTTTTCACGCGCTCGTGTCGCTGACTTTAATTATAGTCGGCTCGAGTTGAAGTGGTGAAGGATACCACCTCAATACGCTGGGTGCAGGGGGAAAAGAGGCCGACCGGTGGGCTACATGAGAAGAATCATCTCGTATTTCAGGATGCGGATGACAGCGGCTCCGATGTGAGTAACAGACTGGGGGAGTCTATATTAGAAAATTCCAAATCGAGTTTTAGCTTCGGAAGACTGTATACCTGATGCCTAAGAGTCAAGTAACATCAATAATGGTCAGAAGGGTCATATGGAATTGATGTCAAGGTCCCCTCAGCCGTATTGCATGGGAAATTAAGAGAGAAAAATCCGGAGGGTAGAGCCTTGAAGTAGAACTCTTTGACATCACGAATGGCGTTTTACAGGCTATCAATGTTGCGAGATGCTACGTAAATCCCCATAGAAAAGTCGTATCCTCGGTATATAATGGTCGTCGGAAAATCCTATCCATTGTACAGCCAAATAGCCCGGACAATGTCAACTCTGACAGGATCGAAAGTGAATAAAATGACGGAGAAAAAACTGTAGAAATGCTGAAAAGATGAACAAGAAGTTGGAGGAATAAATTCCATGCAGCAATGTGACTCATGTGCCCGGGGTCGTTACCATTCCATTCGTGATATTATTCCCCCTTTTGTGCAACTTTCCTTTGTCACGAGTTTTCTACGAGCAAACGAGCTACAAGCGACCATAATCGATATGGTAAGTGTCATTGACTGTGATTAGAAGGGTCGGAAAAATATGATCAGTCATGACCATTTGACTCGGAATAGCCTCTATCGTCTGCTCATCGATTCTCCATCACCATCATTTTTATTGAAATGTATACTCTGTAAGTATTATTATTCCGTATTCTTACTTGGTTTTAACCAGTTTGGGATAATGACATCGCAAAATCATCTTCTGTCTGCTCCAGTTCCACGAGTGGAATGTGGCTGTTGGAATTTCAAGAGCTGGGGCTTGCAACTAATGGGAGTGGAGTAGGGATACCCGATTAACTCGGGATGAATCACTGGATGTGGCGGTAAGGAATCGACTGGGGTCAAAGGATCGAGAGACGGAACGCGTCAATGTCCAGTTGAAACTAATCGTAGTTAGTTGATGAGGTAGATATTCGAGATGAGATATTCTCAGGATTTAATGAACAGAAAACAACAGAGTTCACTTCGAGACTTGTAAGCTCTAATCAGGATTTGTAGAACTGCTATACTTCTTCCTATTAAATTCCATAATTTCTCTCCAAACGAGATCGAATTTCATCACGTTTACGTCATGAACACCTCTCTAGATATTGAACTTCATGAAGGATATCGATTTTCTCGAATGGCGCTACTATTCTTTCATTATATTACGGGAGTTGATTTTCTGCCACTCATTTCCAAGCCCGGATGAAGGAATAGAGTTTCTTATTCCCCGGGAAAATTGCGCCATGCAGGTAACTCTTTGAGAGAATCGTACACTCGGTGAATTTTCTCGTTGTGAGATCTTCTCGCTGCGAAATTAAGAAATTTTTTTCTCGAAACACAGAATTTTTTTTCCCATCCATGTGACCCGTGTATACGCCGGCTTGTATAGAAGATTCGAAAATATAAACTCAGATCACGGAGGGAAGTAATTTTCCACGTGATGACGGTCGTGCGGAACGATCTTTTTGGAAGGAGCGCGGAGTAGAGTTGCGCCGAGTGGAAGGAGCGTATGTATCCCAGACAGAAAAAAAGTGTGGCTCGATGAAGGGGTGCGGCAAATAGTAAAACTTTGGCGCACACGTTCATTAGATCGAAGTTTACCCGAGGGTAATCTTTTTCATCTGAGCCGAAAGTGCTGGAACGCTGGTAAAATTCCGAGGGGCCTCGCAATTGGGTGATGGCAGTGATGAAAGCATCAAAATTGGAATGGTGGAATTGTTGTAGGAAACGAGGGATAAGTCTGGAGGATGGGACGGACGGTGAAGTTATTGGGCTTATGTGCACTTACCTCTATAGTGTTGAGCTTGAAAACAAATTCCACGGGGGGCTTAGATGGTGTAACACTGCAATTTGCTTTGAGTGTGTCTCCAGGATCATAACGACTACGCTCGGTTGAGATGACGGGTGGGCCCTTCGGCAGAGCTGGAACAATTATTTTACTAAGTAAGATGTGCACCAATAGATCGATGTCATATGCGACGTGGGTATCAGCTGAATTACTTAAGGCCCCGGCGTACCTACAATTGAACGTTATCTAAATTAATTTGTTATGAATTTTGTATCTACAAGGCGTTTATTGGGAAACTTATTTTTTGTAATAAGCAGATCTCCAAGAACAATAAATATATATTATATGTTTTTTTAATAGAGAAAACTAGGAACATTTTCAAATGAAACGTTTTTTGAGAAATATTGATAAATAAGTGAGTAAGGCGTAAAATAAAAAATTTTAGATAACTGGGAGGAACAATTGAGAACACTGACTACGCGAAGTAACAGGCGATAAGCGTCGCAATTTTGCATCAAGTTTTTTTCTCGTGAGTGCTCTTTATTTCGGTAGACAAGAAAGCTTAAAAAATGACTAAAAATTATTAAATTCTTTTCAAAGAGTCTTTTTTAAATTAATTTTCTATGTGTGGAGGATTACAAAATTGCGCATTTTAACTCCGCTAACTGCCATGTTGACCTCCGTTGGACGTCATTTGCCGTCGTAATTACCCATTTTTTATTTTATCCTTTACTCTGTTGGATATGGAAAATTAATTGATATTGCTGAACACAATAACTCCCTTTCTCAATATTTCTCAAAAAGCCTCTTTGAAAATGTTGTTAATTTGCTCGAATTTTTTTTGAAACATGTATTTATAATTCTCGGGGATGCACTTATTGTAAAAAATGAGGTTCCAAATAGACGCATTTTTAAACAAAAAAATCACAACAAAAATAATCTTGACAACGTTCGGCTGGAGGCACACCCGGGGCTTGAGTAGTTTATTTATAATGATTGTATGTAAATGTGTTGATTTGGTTTATTCGAGTAAATCATCTAAACTTTTGAATAGGTCGAATAGAATCATTTGTAAGTTAAGAGTATCGTTAAATCACTGCAACAATTCCAGTTTAAAATTCCATAATCAACCCGTCCAACTATAAAACTACTCCCTTTAACAATTCCTACACCTCCCAAATACTCCCGCAAACTCTCGACAGCTATTCACCAACGAATATAGACATAACCCACCCTGAAATCCGTGTTACATCTCGAATTAAACTCATTATTTGCGCGAGAGCAGCGAGATCACCAGGTGAAACTCAAGGTGATTGTTACATCTGAATATACCCACACCCCTCTCCCATATCGTATCCCGCGTTCACGTTTCCCTTTAGATTTCATACGTCGCTTAACGTACGAGTTTCACCCTAGTTTTCGGATGAAATTGCTCTGCCGTTCTCCGAATCCCCTCGAAACCTTGGAAATTCGTGAATTTCTCTCATTGCCAATCCACACTGGCAAATGAACTTGCGATTCGCGGAACGATGGGACAATTAATCGAATCGGGTTACCGGTTGGCTCCGTGCGATCGTGACCTTTGTGCCGCGAATATCCAAACGGCACACAACTCGAAATAGGTTCTCTCAATAAACGAATATTCGAATAAAAATTGTGATAGTTGATTTTTTTTTCTTTTCCTCTGCAGCCTGTGCGACGGCTCTGAGACAGACAAATCCAATCGTTTTCCGCAAATAGCGATATACCTCAGATCGGATTGGAAATCGTGGTTAATCTTTGGGGAATCTTGTGTGGTATTGAGTCTTTTACTTTGTGACCACTCAGTGTTGTCGAAATTCGTAAAAATACTTGTAAAGGTTCATTAATTTCACTTACAATTATTATTACGACATTATCTTTACTGCCATCTCAGTACCAAGTATTAATTAACTACCCAATAAAAAAAAAATTTTTTTGTAAGTGTTAATTAACTTTCAAATGAATCATATTTCATTGTTCAAGATCAGTCTTAATTTCTATTATTCATAGGGCTTTCCAAATCGAATCGTTTTCTTTAATATTCGGAGCAATTAGTCATAACAATTTTAATATTTCGGTAAATTTAAATAATTTTCAGTTCTGAAAAGTAATTTATTTATTGTCAGAGGAATCCTCTATTGGTTGCCATTCGTCTCAATAAACTGATAATCAATAAAATTTTCGGCGAATGATACTCCCGATTCTTGCTGCACCTCGTGCTATAGCTCTGCCACGAAAAATCACGTGACAAAATATCACTAGTAGAGAATATCTCAAATAAAAAAAATCAGAATGAAAATATCACAATGGCAAAATATAACTCACTCTAAAAGCTTGTAAATCCACCCGGTACGACCGGGATCAAAGAAAGAAATTTGTATAGCGTTTCACATTCTCGTCACAGGATATTGTTGGATGGGATTTGGAGTAGGTAGGATAGAATTCAGAATAATTCTCAATATAAAATTTACAAGAAATTTTTTTTCTTTTAAATGGATGGTCCAGACCGGCATTTGAACACGGAACCTTCCAATTATACATCTGGTACTCTTTCAAACTGACCTATCCGGCTCCTAGCCACTTTCTCATTTTTAATTTGTTATATTCTGAGTGTCCGATTTGAAATTGGATGGCCAAATAACTTTTGAACGCGGGCACCGATTGAGACAATTTTCAGACGCCTGATGCATCATGCGATCTGTTCATATGCAGTTGAGGTTTACAATGATGAAGATGAGCTTCCTTTTTCCAATGGCACTGAATTTTTCTTGTCCCTACGAAAGTTGTTTGAGCGCAATTTTATTTGTTTTTGTTTGCGCAAGGGATGCAAAATAGACTTCACCTTCATGCGGTGCATCCCCAGTTACGCTAGAAAAGTCTGGCACACGCGTAGAGATTTTTTTACACATTTCATATGCTCTTTTTTTCAGGGCTAAATGAGAAAATAATCAACAAAGGGATAGTAGAACTTGCTTTGACTGCCCGAAAAACTTTCATGGGGATGAAAAAATCAAGTGCCATTTGAAAAAAAAGTGCACCTTCACCGTTGGAAAACTCAACTTCACATGAACAAATCGCATATGTATCAGGTGTCCCTTCCAGGTGTCTCTTTCAACCCTACAAGTTTAATCTGAAAATTTTCCCAATCGGTGCCCTTGTTCAAAAGTTATTTGGCCGTACAATTTCAAATGAAATACTCTGCTGAGCTCCGCCGTCCTTCGTATGGCAAGAAAGAGGATTCCGGATAGTTGTCAGCTGGACCCGATTGCCGAGTTGTGTAGGATTGTACGCTTAAAATTACTGTCATTAAGCGAATTCTGAGAGACAGTTGTGATACAATTGTACATTATATTTGAGGTTGTGGTATTTAAAAGTGAGTTTTTCATATTAGCATATTTTTACAAGTGATTTTTTGACGTGACGTCCGTACAGTGAAACTGACCCAGTGAATGCAGTCGTTTTCCACAAATCCTGACATACTTCGATAATCGAGTTGAAAATCGTGATTAATCTTCGGGGAATCTTACGTTGTATTGATTTGTTTGGTGTTACGACCACTTGGTTTTGGCAAATTATAAAAACACTATTTGAGGTACCATCCATCCCATCCAAAATCATTATTGTCCCATCATTTGCACTGATTTAATAACCACAATTTTAAACAAATTATAAGTGTCCAGTAATTATCTGGTGAATCCAATCTCATTGATTGCGATCAGTGTTAACTTTCATCATTCATTTGCCTTTCCTAATCCCTCTACACTGATCCATGAAATTTTTCCACAATAAACGACCATCCGATAAAATTTGAGACAGTTGATTTTTCTCTTCCTCTCTGCATCTCGTGCTTCGCGACTGAGACAAAGAATCCAATCGTTTTACGCAAATATCGATATACCTCAGATCGGATTGAAAAGTAAGATCTTGTCGCGATGGTGTATTCCCTCGTGGTTAATGCGGTCGATCGTTTCGATGTGGTGGCGTCACGAGAGAAATGAGAAAACTCGATGGGCTTCGTGAGCCTTTGAGAAGCTTCTTGGCTCCTCTGCAACCCTTTTCAAACGTCCATGGAGACAGAGAACCGCGGAGCCATGGTAACACAACCACAGGGCCCTTTATCAAGAAGCAGGTAATGCAATCTTTGGAGAGGATCAGCGTGAAGCAGACTTCAACATGTCTTTTCTTCTTTGTTCTGTGTGTTGGAAGGGAGGGGTCTCGTTATCGTCGCATGCTGATTAAAACTTTGTTAGGAGTGACAAAAGCCGAGTTTCACGGATGAAATTTATTGATGTTGACGGCTGATTAAGGAGCACCAGCAGGACTCAATGAATATCTGTTGGAGGTTTCTCAATATGCAACTTCTAAATACCCCAGGGATTTCTATGGTTGTTTATTACAATATTATTTTCGCAACAATTCATGTACGATCCGCGTGTGCAAAATTCCACTCCCTCACATTGTGACGAAGAATATTATTCTATACTTGTGACAATAGTACATTACGACCCAAGGCCAGAAAGCTGGATTTCTCGGCGCATGTGATATAAGGCCGAGGATTCGCCTCGAACAAATCGCCTCGGCCTTATATCACATGCGTCGAGGCATCCAAGTTTCTGGCCATGTGTCGTATACTATTTTTATTCATCTCCATCGGACACTCCGCTTAATTAGAAAAATTCGTAAATATTATCGACTTTTGCCACTTCAACTTTTGTGGCCTACGCAAACGCCCTTCCGGCCACAGCGCGTACTACATGAGGCAGTAGGAGGCCGATGCCCGCCTGTCTTTTGCAAAACCGCGGCGTAGCAGAGGTTTTGCTAGTCGGAGCGGGCTAGCTGTGGAAAATAATTAAAAATCTAAAAGTATCATGTTTCATATTTCAACATGTTTATTAGCCTAATATGGTCTTCGGCATTCAATGTTCTGCGTAACATGCTCCAAACGCTCCAGAAAGTGGGTGATTTCAATTTCACCTTCAAGCTCTCAAAGTAAACAATTAAATGGTTTCCTTCTGAGGTCGCCAGTGAAGTGCGATTGTCCTCCCACCACTTCTTATACGCATTATACATTAGTAGACACTTGTCATGCACCGACACTATGGGCTTTAGTGTGTGTTTGAGTCGCACAAATCGTTAGTTTCGCGATTGGCCAACACTCGCGACAAAAGAATGGCGCTGTAACCATGCTGGCCACAAAAGAGATTATTCCACAACCCACTTTTTGCCCGAAAATGCGTACTTTCAGGTAGGGGATGAAGAAAATAGTAGATTACATCCCTAGGCCGGTAAAGTAAGGAATGTCTCAGATCACATGTAATTGTCGGCCGAGGCGAAGCCGAGGTTAACAAACATGTGATCTGAGGCATTCTTATTTACTGGCCAAGGTGTGTATACTATTTTATGCCACTTCTGCCTGAAACCGGCTGATTACGCACTCGGCGCTTCGCGCCTTGTGCCTAATTCAGCCGGTTCCAGGCGTCGTGGCATAAAATTATG
>JAPYZM010000203.1:0-58873 GCA_030522845.1 Psyttalia concolor
AATTGATTTTACGTTGATCGGCCCATTAGTTCCCGAGATATAAGGTATTCATTAAAATAGCTCGTTTTAATGAATACCTTATATCTTGGGAACTAATGGGCCGATCAACGTAAAATCAATTGCGTCTGAAAGGGCTCGAGGAGCTGTAACAGATTTTCCGTTTTTTAACCAAAAATAATTTTTAAAAATTTATTAATAATCACAAACTGATTTTGAGAAATTTTCAAAAATTATTTTTCGTTAAAAAGTGGAAAATCTGTTACAGCTCTTCAAGTTCTTTCAGACGAAATCGATTTTACGTGGATCGGCCAATTAGTTCTCGAGATATAAGGTATTCATTAAAATAGCTCGTTTAAAGAGTAAATTATATCTCGGAAACTAATGGGCCGATCAACGTAAAATCAATTTCGTCTGAAAGGGCTTGAAAGGCTGTAACTGATTTTCCACTTTTTACCGAAAAATAATTTTTGAAAATTTATCAAAACCAGTTCTTGATTTGTAGTAAATTTTCAATAATTATTTGTCCTTAAAAAGCGGAAAATCTGTTACAGCTCTTGAAAAATATCGATTAACAAAAATTTACAGCTTCTCTAAACATGTTTCAAAAATTTATTTCCTTCAATTGTCCCATTTCTGTAACTCAAATATCGGCAAATCTTGCAAATATTCCTCACCGGAGGTAGTGTCCAATTTTGCTCCTACTCCGCCGAATTCCGTAGCTTGTAGCTCATTATCACAGTGATTTGTTGAATTTCGTGGAACGGTATCTGAAAAATATGAAAAGAAAACTGTAAGAGAAATTGTTTTTACTCATTCCGCTAAGCCAGCCGCCCGTACTGCGTGACGGTCACGATGAGTTGTTTCTCCAGGAGTTGTTATTCTCTCTTTATTTCACCCACAAGCTGAACAAGGATAACATTAATCTAGTTTGCCGGAGGGGGATCGCGACGTCGGTAGAGGGAGAAAAGAGTGCGGCGACTGGCGTGCGACACAAGTTTACTGCCGACCGTACAACCAGACGGTACTTTAACGACGCGTGCTCGCATTCATTCGCGATTTCTTTGGTTCGCGAGACAGTGAAGTGAGTGATTTTGGTGGAAGTACTTTGGCTATTTCGTCATTGAAAGAAAGAGAATTGCAGTGGGTCGGAGGCCGTCTGAAGGTGATTTAGGCTACATTCGAGTGTTCTTGAGGCTTCATTTGTCCTCTCGCCGAAGACAAGCTGGTGATTTGGAAGGGACATGAGCGAAAGTAAGTAGAACATTTCCAAAAATGCTGTTTCTTTTTTATTAATCGAGAATGCACTTAACATTTTGAGACATCATTCACCGAAATTTTTTACTCGACCGGTTTTGGTACCAGTACCTAGTCAGGGTTGGAGAATGAAAATACCTTGGGTTACCGAAGAAAGAGTCGGCGGGTTTCAGGCCATCATGATCGATCTCCTCGAAAGCTCCAGGTCGTTGACCGATTAATAAATAATACAAATGTGATGTTTAACAATTGATGCTAACGGATGAGTCCAGGCGAGAGTCTGGACTCCAGATTGGTAAAGCAATCGCAGGCAATTTGTAGGGAAAAACAGAGAATCATTTCGCGTGATCATCGACCGGGAATTTCTGGCGCGCAAACGAAAAAGACAACCGACCGTAACGCTCTACAATTGCTCTCGTCTAATAATCGTTTCCAATCTCCGTGACTTCTTAAACAAAATACGTGAACAAATTGACTTTCTAGTTTTCATGGGACAATTTTGGAAAAAAACCCACGGAATAAAGGAAATTTTCTTCTTACTTTAAGATTACCGTCTCGAAAATCTCGCGACAAATTAATAATTCTTAGGATTTTCTGCTGAATCCAGGACAGTTATGTTTAAATAATGTCATTAAAAGAAACATCTGCTCGTGGATTGTATTTTTTAAATGTTTGGCTTGCCATTTGTTCAGCGTCAAAAATTTTTGGTGGAAATTGTTGGCGATTTTTCAATTAATTTGACTTTTTATGTTAAAAAATAAGAAGGATTGGTAAATTAAAATACACCATTTCGTCAAGTTCTGTCATTTTTTGGAAATATTTAAAATTCAGGGGAACCGATCATCCCTTATTTCCAGTGGAATATTCCAGTGATCGACTCCATTAATTAGAACTGAATCCTAAAAACTGTGAGAATGATAACAAGAAACATCTCGAGATTCAACTGGGTCACATATCTAATTCTGTATCACTCTTCGAGAGAATTTCTCCTACTGCTCCATGGAGGCACAAGAAATGAACCACTTGGATTTTCTCATCAATCCTACGGAGAATTGACTTGGTGACTGTGATTAAACGCTATCTAAACCTTCAATTCTGCCGATCATTTGTAGAAAAGGAACATGAAATATAATTCAAGAAAAAGAATCATAAAATTCGAAAATTCATCTGCAAATCTCAAGCCATTACATATTTTTTATTAACTGAACGGGGGAAATTCTTTATTACGCCGAAATTTAATCGTCCTAGAATTAATTTCATTGCGTTAAATACAAATTTCTAATAAGTGACATATTTTAGATGCGGTATTAACTTCCGGTCGTCCACTGTGGAATTATTTCTTTTATTTCAGGGCCAACTTCATGAAAAGGGAATCCTTGTCGTAAGAGGTACTTTTATGGTATCTTGAGAAACCGGACGACATTCTTGTCAAGGTCTCACCATATGTAGGAGATTTAATGCCAGTACATGTTGCCCTCAGTATTCGGAAAAAGAGCGAAATTATTTTTGATGAGTTTCTTATTATCCGGGCATTTGTTATCTGGAGCCAAGTGAAACCGGATTTTGTTTTTTGTCTCAGATGGACATTGAAAACTTCTTCCGGGTGGATTATTAATTCTGTCCTCTTCGTCATTTAAAATAAACAACAACTAGATGCAAAAACTAAGTAAAATAATGGCCCGATATTTAACATTAATTTTGAATTTTTATAAAAAAAAACCTCTCAATGCATGGAGCGGATTTTTTTTGTAAAAACAACGCTAATTTCTGCTGCACTTTTCTCTCCGTGCATTTCAAGAAAAAAATATTTTTTTAAATATTAATCAAAATATTTGATACATCTCGTATCCGCCTGGGAAATGGATATTTTCCCTTGTCACATTGATTTTTACTTTCTCATCTCAAGTATCATTACGTGCATGGAGGTGGAGAGAGATTTTGTTCGCGCTGAAGAGCCTCTCTTGCGGACGTACTGACGCCCTCCGGCACGATTCTTTCGACGCTGAGTGCGCCGCGTATGTACTAGAGCCACGATAAAGCCCTACAGAATTTTATATACATAAGAGGTAGTTGCAGCACGCGCCGGATCGATGGTAGCTAGTAGTCGCACAGTGTGCGGATTCACATCAAGGGCCGGAAGAATAATGCGGCACACTTTTTGCTTTCATCTGGTGCCCAGAAGTTTTTTTTGACACTACATTTTCTCGTGAGCTTTTTTCAATTCTCACGGATTCTCCCGCGAATCCGGAATGCAGGCAGCTAAAAATGACAATAGATTTACAATCCTCTCTGTTCATACAGAGGAAGACCATTTTAAAAGCTCTATAGTACGTGCACTTTGTGTGCATTTCTGGAATTTTTTCCAATAAAAGGATCTTTAGACTTTTATTTTTTTTTTCTGTATATATATTTTCATCACGCTGTGTCGGAAAAGTAACTTTTCAGTCATAGTCTGCTTCACGTCGAGAGACTGAAAAGTGCTTTTCCGACACATTGAGATGAAAAATTTTCACTTGTTACGAAATATACTATTTCATCGTAGAATTTTAGCCTCTTCAGCGAGCCTCACTGGATTTTTCATACTTTATTATTTTATTTGTTTTATCAACAAGAAAGTAGAAATAAATTAAATTCAATTTGAAGGTGTGAGAAAAAGTGACTGAGTGAGTAATTTGTTTTTCAGTATAGTTACAATCATTTCGAATGGATATTCGAGGTATTCATCGACGCAGGGGGGTGGAATTTTTTTTTAAACACAACTATGACGTTACCAGTGTCAAGCTATGAAGCTCTCCTCGTACAAGTCCGAGAACTGACACATGAGACTATTCTGCTTCAACAGCAACTTTCAGCCGATTTATTCGATAACCTCGATCCAACCGACATCAATCACAATGTCCCGCAGTTGTATAAAAATCAAGGGAATGGTGAGTTATGTATTTGATCCATATCTCTAACTCATTAAAGTTTATTAATGTATTATTTTATATTTTAAATTCCAATCAAATTAAGACTCAAAAAAAAAATCAAATATATCCTTGAATTAATCCTGAAATTAGTTGAGTTATTTCGTTTTTTTGAGAGCGTCAACAAAATATTAATTAGAAAATAAATTCTCGCTTAAACTTCACTTAATGTTTATTTTTAGACGAATTATTGAGTGGTCATGTGATACACTGTGACAGGAGTCGACAATTTGAAGGTGGCCAACCGGCGGTCACCGACAGAAAGTAAGTGACTGTAACAATCTCGATGACCAACTTAGAATTTCAAAAGATTCCCTTTTTAATTTTTACATAATTATGATGTTCCCCGAAAAATGGTCATTTCAAGAAGAAAGTCCCGAGAATTTCACAATTTTCTCAATAGGAATTCATCGAGAACAATAGAATAAAATTATGCAATAGATTTTCCCAGCGAAAGGATTAGCAGGAGGATTTTCTACTGAGTTCTTCATGCGTAGTGTTTACAATTCTCGAAATTTTTTTGACGTTTTTATAGATTTTTCCTTAGGGAAGAAGTGGTAGTACATAATTTCTCATTCCATTACGACTTCAAAAACGCCTATTGAGGCAAAATAAAAAATATTGGATCCGACAGAACAAATCCACAAATCGTAGAAATTAAAATCCAAAATATTCAACTTTGTCCTCTCAATTAAAAATTTAATAATCCCAATGTTTTTGAACAAAATCATTTCGAATGTAGACTAATAATAGAAGACTTGCAACATACGATAGAGTACTATAATCAGCTAACGAAGCACTTGAAAAGTTTTACTCGATTCCAATAGGTTTATCAGGCTGGTCCACATTCGCAAGTCCACATTTGCATTCAAAATAAAATCGAACCAATTGTACCTTAGTTTTACAGTTGCCCAAACAATTTCCAGTCATCACAGTAATTGTGCCCCCAATTTTCTTTCAGTTGCTTGAACCTCCATCCTCACTCAATGCTTCTCGATAATGGACCGGAGGCTCTTGACACCGACGAATTAACCGCAAAATTGATTACCTGGCGAGATTCAATTGCAAATCAGGTAAATTAAATAGATCTCATTACCGAGAGCTTATCACATTTAAAACCATTTATTTACATAATTTATTGAGATTTTATTACTGTTGATATTAATTGTGAGTGGGAGTGAAGAAAATTGTGAGATAAAAATTGTTCAAGATGAGATAAATTGGAATTGCTGTGGAGCAAAACTATTCCAGGAATTTTTTAATAGGGAAAAAGGAAAATAGGAATTTTCCACATCCTTCAATCCTCCGACCTGCATATTCACATGCAATCCGCAATCACGTGTTCCAAGGTCATCCCATGATATTCCGAAGTTTAAGGATTGTTGCGCGTTGCGGTACATCCGCGTGGTACACACTCCACAGGCCCTTCTCTCGCTACTCTGTAGCGCCTGCGTACGACAATATTTATTATTAGAACGCATGCGCTTGCTCACTTGCAGGGGGAGGATGACAATTGCCCTTTGCCCAAGGGGTAGCACTCCCCTCGGTACATTTTATTGATCACGGAATACACCGAAGTGGGAATACTCCAATCTAAGGAAAATGAATTATTAAGAAATCTCATAAATGCCGCCGATATTTCAATTCTTTTTATAAAGACTCAACAAGATCGTGAATTTCATTTTCTCAATTGAATAATCATTTTAATCAATATATTTTTTACTTCTATTAATTAAATTTCGATTTTATTTTTAGTAGAAGTAGAGAAGCCACAAAAGTGCGGAGATGATTTCGATGGAGAATTTTTTGAACTTCCGGAAAAAAAAGATGAGATTTCGAAGAGGAGTCGGGGGGAGTTTTTTTAAAGTTTTCCTTACGAAACATGAAAGAATTTAATTAAAAAATCCTTACGAATTCGCCCCACACTTTTTTTTGTCAATTATTATAGACTTCAGGGGTAATTGAATCAACTGACAAATTTTGATTATTATTATTCGATTATTCGTTGGACTGATGCAAATGCAGAATTTTCTTGCACGAGTGCGATATTGAAGGTCATTTTCATCGGGAAATTTAATGAAACCAATTAAAAAAAACGGAGAGGGAGAGGCCAGTCTCCCTGTGCCTCCCGGTGCGTTTGTGTGAAATTATCTGAGAGTGAGGATGTGAGCGCATCGAGGGGAAAGGGCCCTCGGCGCCTCTCGGTATAGAGCAGCCAGTGAGTCAGTGATGGCGACGCCAGTGAGTGCGAGACCAGCTGTTCTTATCCCCTAACCTACGTCTGTCGTTCCCCCAGTGTAGCCGCACACCAAGAAACTTATCCAAAAAGAGTCCTCTTGTATTTATTCTCATCGATAATTGAGATAAAAATAGTGTAATCGCTGTTCAGTGATCGTGTTTCCTTCATTATCTCGGGAGAGAGGCTTTTCAATCGGCCTTGTCGCGTTTGGGGGCTGTTATTTCCTTTCGCTTTTCAATTCTCAGTTCTTAGATTATTCCGCTGTTCAACGATACATCATCCGATTGCTATTGTCATTCGGGTAATGATGCTGTCGTGGTTTATAGGCGTTTACGTCCGGTGCATTTACGGCTTATGAACGGAGACGACGTGAGTTGTCGCAATAGTGAATATCCTTTTACACCTTTTTTTTTTTAATTATCCGTGGGCTGATGCCTTTTACTTCAATTAACCACGTACGAAAAAGGACAGTTTCAGTGACGACGAGAAACATTTACTGGAAAATCTAGTGTTTTTTTGTTGGATCAGGCACACCTAAATTTAATATACAATGTTGACGAGTCTACTGGACACAATTCTCTTGGATTTTCTCTTTGGTTTTTACCCTTTTTCTGTTGAGATATTTTTTAGACAATTTTTCCCCTCTACTTTTTTTTTCTTCATAATACAAGAAAATTGAGGAAAAGCACTTGGGAATTTTCAGGATAGTCTGAAGAAAAAAAAATTTCTATATTGAATGTCTCAAAATTGAAGAGCAAGTCCTGTAGAAATCCAAGAAAATGGACTAGCGAATTTATTATGATTTTTTTATTAATTTCATTGAAAATTCTCCATCTAAATTGCAATTGCCCTTTGAAGTTCACAATAACTATTTAAGTAGACAAAATCCGATTGATTTTCGTAAAAATAACGCCTGCAGATAATTTGCATCGAAACACTTGATGAAATCATTACTAGAAATCCAACAGAATTTTCTAGTAACTGGTAAAATATTTTACTACCGTAGTTTCCACAAAATAGAAGATTTAATCGCTACTCTCTAATAACAACACGTGTCGTCAGTATTAAAAAAGATCCCCGTCAATAAATAAATGGAGAGACAATGAGCAATTGCTGGAATCAATAAAATATTTATCAGCTACATCAAGTCGCCACGAAAAATGTGAATTCAAGGATGTGTAGACAGTTGGGAAAATCTTTGCGCGGGCGTCTGCGCTTTGTCATGTGTGAGGCTGATGTTCCGTGAAAGAGACAATTCCAGATACAATTGCTGAAGCACCAAGAGTCCTCTGATTATCTGAGCCTCTCAAGTCAGTGACAACAATTGTGCCAAAATGTTGAAGGGTAGTCCAAAGGATTTCAATCAGGCTGGCTGCAGATATTTGCAGTCCAGCTCAGCTGCTGTAAGGTCGAAAGATCCTCAAGTCCATGGCTCGAGTGGTATTCCACTGCCTCGAGGTTACAAAGTCGACAGTAAAATCCTCAAGACTGAGAAAAACCGACTGAAACTCATTCTAGACAGTCAAGAACAGGAAACAATGACCGACGACGCTGGAGAGAAAGAGGGGAGAATTGCCTCTCAGATTTCAATGCAATCGGTTACACTCCCAGAATATCAAGGGAATTCCTCTAGGGCCGCTCGGATTGAACGAAAGGTTAGAAAAATATGAAAATTATGGGTAAGCGAGAAAATGACGCATGATAAGGGCCTCTCTCAATTTTAGAACTTTTAAAATTCTAATCATCCTCATTAGATACTTACAAAGCAGACGTCAAGTCAAATATGATTTTCCAGCGCGCAATTTTCTGCTGCTTTCTCTTGACCAATCTTGAGTGATTATCCCATAAGTTGATTATGATTTGGAATGATTATTCAGTCCGAGGAAAGGTGTGTTAAGAGAGAGAAAATTTATCTGTCGATGCCCCTGTGCAAGAGAACGTCGATAGATCGTATTAAATAAATAAAAATTTGTCTCATTTCGGGAATTCCTGAGACAGTTGCCATAATCCCCGATTTTTTCAAAGCCATTTCAACACAAATTAGTCCAACATAAAAAGTCAAGGGGTACTAAATATGGTCTCGTGGTTCATGATTATCATCCCTCCTCTCAAGCATAGCCAATTACAATCACCGCCGATTACTGAACGACTACAAATCCTCTAACGATATCAGCATCAAATTTCTATTCAACATGTGTAGGACTCGTTCTACCTCTTCCTGCAGGTGACCTGCTTTGCTCGAGCAACTCTTACTGACTTTCGATTATTTGAACCACCGACTCAAAAGTTGTTTCGATGATGGTTTATCTGTCGTGAAACGCTGGCATTGATGAAGATTTATGCGGACAAGTTCATGATGCATGAGCACAGCCGATCATCACGTGATTGCAGAAAGAGAAGCACGAAATCGATGATTAATTGGGATGACTCTTTGATTATTTTCACGAAGAGAAATTTCCAATGAAAATTAGACAATTGTAATTTTTGCTCCAACTAAATGAAATTTCATCGAATACTTACGGAATATTTACTGGCAATTTCGCCCTTTTATAAAAATATACAACCTGCATATTTCATCAATTTTCAATTATTATAGGTAAAATTTATTATTTCCAGAGAATTTGTATTCGATCTCTTACCTCAATCAGAAGCGAAATCATCTCAAGCGTAAAAACTGATAAAAATTATATAAATATATTTTCTCCATTTAAAAACGAATATAAATTACCAGACCAGAAGCGTAAATGATCTCCAGATTTGCCTATCTACTTCTGAAAGACCGGCACTAGATCGAGCCTCATTCCCCCAATTGTAGCTAATGATCATCATCGAAAACCACCGAAATTTTCCTCCCGATTACAAGTATACTACGGCGCAGTACATTAATCCCCCACTCTTAGGCGCAGGAGGAAACGCCGTTGCGTCGAGAAAAACAGCACCAGTCGGGTACACTCCACCCGGATAAGCCGGACTTGCCGGTGTATCCACGTTTCTCCAGCAGTGGTATCACCTCAACATATCAGTTGTGTACGGAGCAAATACAGGATTCGCCCCTGACAGCGACAAATTTTTCGACATCGATAAGATGCAAGTACAGGGAGGGCAATAATGTCATGGATTCCACAGGACAAGAGGCTAGTCACAAACCAGAGGTGAGTAAGCATTGATTCATCGATAACATTTTATCAAAAGAAAAAAAAAAAGAAACCGGTGGAAGCGCAGGGGAGACAGAAGTTTATTTGACCAGAAATTTCAAGATCTTCTGGGGAATTATTTTCGTCGTACTTTCTGCTTATCTGTGCCAAAAAAATCCCCACACACACACGTACACTGAAGCATGAGCTTGAAATTGAGTGAAGTGAGATAGACAGAAGTGTAGAGAAAGGAGAGCCGCGCACACCACCCAAACGCCATCCATGAAATCCACCACCACTTGGCCGTATTGATTTTCTTTTCACAACACAGCATTCGGTGTTTGTGCCTGCAATTTCTCATTTTTTTTTCTTTTTTTTCATTCCCCCCCCTCATAGCTGCAAAATTCTCCATTGAAATTATCAATGGAGCTGGTGGATTAATATTTTTTTCGGGACTGTCTTTCCAGATTTATTCACCATCGAGCAGGCGTTACGAGGAGGAGGGCAGCAGTGATGATGACGTTAAGGGAGAGGATACGTCCGAGGGAAATAGGTTGTCTTCCCTGTATCATGGAACTTGGCCAGTCAAGCATAGCACATGGACTGGCCAAGGATTTTCCGGCCAGTCAGCGGGTAACAGTCATGTGAGTTGGTCTTTTTTAACTTCATTTCGTTGAATTCAGAGTGACTATATACAGTCATAGCAACCGGTTACCAGTAGTCGCTTTCTGATTACATGATTTAATTATCTGAATGTGAATCCTTCTAAGTCATTACGTGCTATGCTTATTGGATTAGTGATTTGATTTATTTTATTCCAACGACATTAGTTGGAATTTCCATCTCCAGATTTTTCTCGGTTCAAGAGAAAATAATCTCAGGTTCTCAGGCTTCCTCACTGATACCACTGAGTTGGAGATAATTCTCGGGGCTTCCTATCTCGTGATAATCTCTAGGTTTGAGCAAATGTTGTCTGGAATATCCCCCAAAATGTCCGGTCTAAACTTGGATTGAAAAATAATTCTATTACTAATGTCAATGATAATAATGATAATAAATTTTTAATATCGCACATCTCCAATCCAAAGAAAAATAAAAAAAATATTTTCCTCCCTCAGGAAATGGCCAGTGTAATGAGTTTCTCCTCGGGAAGTGGATGTTCAGTGAGTCTTCAAGGTCACCGTCGTCTCGGTGCGAAGGTGGACGTGGTGTATAGCCTCCTAGGAATGCTGGGTAGTACAGAGGGTCGTGAGGACATGTCTGGCACCCTCCTAGCCATGAGCAACTCCATCGATAGCTGTTTGGTAATGCGTCAGTCAGGCTGCCTCCCCCTGCTTGTCCAGCTAATTCACGCGCCCGGGCAGGACCCAGAGACTCGTGAGCGAGCATCCCGAGCCCTCCACAACGTAATCCACGCAAGAACCGATGAAAAAGTCGGCAGACGTGAGGCTCGAGTGCTCCGGTTGTTGGAGCAGGTCAGAGACTACTGTCAAGTCTTGAGAACATCTCTGGAAACGGAACGACCCCCGGACGATCTTGAGCGACATCCAGGACCGACAATAGCAGCCCTCATGAAACTCTCGTTCGACGAGGCTCATCGACACGCCATGTGTCACCTCGGTGGTCTTCATGCAGTCGCTGAACTCATCGAAATGGATCATGCAGCCCACGGCACTGACTCTGACGATCAGAGCTGCATAACCCTGAGAAGATATGCTGGAATGGCTCTGACCAATTTGACCTTTGGCGATGGTAACAATAAAGCTCTGCTGTGCTCTTTCAGAGAATTTATGAAGGCCCTTGTCACGCAACTCAGGAGTCTCAGCGACGACTTGAGACAAGTGACAGCCAGTGTTCTAAGGAATCTCTCGTGGCGTGCCGACTCCAGCAGCAAACAGACACTTCGCGAAGTTGGCGCTGTTATTGGCCTTATGAAAGCTGCCATGGAGGGAAGAAAAGAGTCAACACTAAAGTCAATACTGTCGGCCCTTTGGAATCTCTCGGCTCACTGCAGCACCAACAAAGTGGATATTTGTGGTGTTGAGGGTGCACTGGCATTTCTAGTCGACATGCTGAGCTACAAAGCACCGTCGAAGACACTGGCTATTGTTGAGAATGCCGGGGGTATCTTGAGGAATGTCTCGAGTCACATTGCAGTGAGAGAGGACTATCGCGTCATCGTCAGAGAGCGTGGCTGTCTCCAAGTTCTCTTGAGACAGTTGAGATCACCAAGTTTAACGGTTGTCAGTAATGCCTGTGGAGCTCTCTGGAATCTGTCGGCCCGATGCCCTCACGATCAACGACTCCTGTGGGATTTGGGCGCTGTTCCAATGCTGAGGAGTCTCGTTCACTCAAAGCATAAAATGATTTCCATGGGCTCTTCAGCTGCACTCAAAAATCTGCTGAGTGCACGTCCTGGTGGCAGCAATCTCGTTCATCTCGATTCAACGGCTCGTGGTCTTGGTTTGCCAACTCTGCCAACTCTGAATGCCAGGAGACAACGGGCACTCGAGCAAGAGATCGATCAGAATCTGGCGGAGACGTGTGAGAACATTGAGCCAAGCACTTCGCCCACCACCAAAGAGGATAAATTCACTTTTAAGGAGACCAGCGTAAGTGATAGCAAGAGGAGCTACGCCAGTGGCTCCTGCAGGTTCAATGGAGTCCCACGGAGTGAGAGCAGGGAGTCCATGCGCTCTGTGACGAGCACACATTCAGATACAATTTTTGAGAGAGTCAATCGTCATGTCAATGCCTTCACACCGACTGAACTCCAGATTAAGCAGCAGTCATCATCTCTTCATGCCGCCACTGGCTTCAACAGTGGCTCGGGAACGAGGGACGGCCACAGTAAGACCAGCCAATTGGAGAAGAAGTATGCCTTGAAGTACAAGAATTCAATTGCGGAACGTCTGACCAATCGACCAACTGATCTTGACATTAGTTCAACGATATCGTGGGCAACTGGACCTGATCAGGAGTCGGCCTGCTCATTCCTGAGGACTTCCATTGAGAAGAAATTGTCGGGTACTGCAACTGGGACAAAAGTCAAGACTCCAACTCCAATTTCTCCAGATGGAGCTGCCAATTTCAGTGGCAAATGCACTTTTGATGTTGGAGGATTCATTGGCAAACCCATTATCTCACCCACTTCGTCTCATACGTCTGAGGGAGATCCTTTCGGTAATTACGCCGAGACTGATCTTGATCAGCCTACGAACTACAGTCTTCGTTATGCTGAGAGAAATTCGGATGAGGATGAGAAGCAGAGCTCGGGTTATTTCGCTGGAAGTGAGCAGGACATTGAGGATACTGTCAAAACGTATTGCACTGAGGGCACTCCATATGGAACATCTCTTAATTCATCGAGAGCTGCATCGCACTCTGACCTCCAGGACGACGGAAAAATCAAGAATTTTGGTCTTGAGAGGGACGCGTCGTTGAGACCGTACTCCAAAGCGAGAGGTTATCCTGAGAGGATTGAAGACAAGAGTTTGTCGCAGACGACGCCGAAAACCCTGACTCTTCCAAACTCAATGGAAGCGAATTCCGACATTGATTCCGGCGTTCCCGTCGAGGAGGATGAGAGCGAGCCAACAGAGGATGCGATAATAGTCGAGTCAACGATTACACGACTAACTTCACTGGTCGTCGATCAAGAATCCAAGATTCCTCCAACTGAAAAGAAACCCCGAGACAGAGCGAACAATAAAAGACTGACAAACTGCGGTGAACCAGAGAGCCTGACCGAATCAATGGCCAGTGACGGTGAGGACGACGACGACGAGGACCTGTTGGCTGCTTGTATTCACGTGGGAATGCAGAACAACCGTCACCGACAATCATTTCGAAGGAATAGTCTGGAGAAATCCTCACGCGAGACTAATTTAATCAGATACCAAACGAGCACTATTCTCCATCAGGTGGATACAATCAGTTTACCAGAACCCATTGAATCAGCTGACGATGAAAAAGTCCAGAGTCACTTGAATGAGAATGGAAAATCTTCGAAAAGGGAGAGTCCATGCACAGACGAGTCAAAGCCTGACAATCCATCCCTGGAGACGATGGATCCAGAGAGCATAGACTCTTACGATTCAGTGGAGAGATCCGAGCAAGTTCTCCTAGAATTTTGCATCAAATCAACACCAGGTAATGTCGAGACAATTGGCCTGAGTGAGCCCTCCTCTCCCAATGGTGTTGAGACCGTTCAGCTGGCAGACGGTGGATCATCCAAACCCAAGAGAATTCCCACAGCAGATGGTCCACCGGAAAGCTCCCCACCCCACGAGGAATACCGAAGACAACGAGATCCAGACGCCATGATAGCATCTCTAGACAGACTAACAGCAACTCTGGTGCAGCAAACAGAGGCGATGAGAGAGAGGGAATCAATGTCAGCAATGAGACAGAGTATCCAGAGTGACACGTGGAACGAGGACTCTCCAAACGACAATTCATTTCCAACAATCAGCATGAGTGTGCCTCTGGTCGCCTCCTTCAAGAGTGACACCGAAGACGACAAGATCGAAGACACCCAGACAATCTCCAAAACGTCGGCATCGTCGCTCAATGACCAGAGTATGACGACATCGAGGATCATTGAACAGGAGGCATTCAAGTTGGCTGAAGCTGTCAGTGCTGAGTTCCGAGTTATGAGCCTCACCACTCACGATCTAGACGCTATAAAACCACCCTCCACCATGAACAGCTTGATATCACTAACCAGTAGTTACGCCGGGCCAGAAGTCCTCCTGGATCATCACTGTCAATCGAGCTCACTTCCTTCAACTGTTTTCAAACAACGAGGGGGAAGAAAGAAGTCATTGCCAGTGGGAATTGTCGCTAGAAGAGCACTGGGACATACCCAGAGTCAAACAGGAAGTCTCGAGAGTCTTCTCAATGACAGCACAGGCTCACAACTGGAGAATGTGAAGCCACCATCAATGATGGATGAACTTCTTGATACTGGGGACATGGAGAATAGCATGCTGAGTGTTGCAAGCATAACCTCGGAGATCGCTGACACGAGAGATCAGGACTCTAACAGCTTAACGAGCAGCGATCCTGTTTTTGATCTGATCAAACCTGTTGCCAATGTTCTATCAATGACCTGCCTCAAGTATGCTGAGAATAGTGCCAATAACAGCTTGTCTGAGTACCTCGAAAACATAAATCCTCCCTCTCTTTTCAATGAAATCAGTGAAATTGATGATACGACTATTGACGCCAACACTGACACAATGTGCAGTGATACACTCTGCATCGATGTTGAATTAAAAACTGAGGAGATCTCTGGCATTGATAGGATTGAGGAAGTTGATAATGACACTGATGAAGCCGGTACTCCAATATCCACTGAGTACAGTCTGAGTAGCTCAGCTGAATCCACTCCGAAGAGGAGATTGAACAGTAAAAATCATCTGACACCGAAGCAGAAGAGGCAGTTGGCGAAGGAAAGATACAAGACTTATACAATCGCTGCTGAACTGGTGAAAAAAGAGGAGGAGGAGCGGAGGAAGCACAAGGGGGATCAGCACAATCACTCTGTCAATCGACCAAAATTATCGCCATTCACGAAATTAACACCGAAACAGAGGAGACAGGAGGATCGCGCGAGATTCCAGACTCAGGTTCTCGACACTCCATTGGCGATGGTAAATCAATCGGATGAGGGTGATCAGGATAAGAGCATTGACACAGCAACGGTGACACTGAAAACTGGGATTCCTTCGTTGAGAAATTTGTCTGGATCGAAGGTGAAGAAAAATCGAGAGGACAATAAGGGACGATACAGAACGCGAACGCTGGAGGATTCGGACTCTCAGCCGGAGCAGAGTAATCCGAGTACTGAAGAGTCTAAGGAAACGTCGGAGGAAGTGCAGACTATGTTGGAGCAGAATGCCAATATCGTTCTGCATACTCTGAGTGAAACAAAAACGGAGGAATCGCTTCTGGATTACGAGACAATAAGTCTAGTTTCCCAAGGCTCTGGGGCTGAGATAAGTCTGACAGTGAGAGTTGGAGATGTGGGAGGAGAGAGGAATTATTCGACTTTCGTGAAGAAGAGGAGTAGCCAGCCTGTCGAGGAAACCCACCAAGAGGTTTGGGAAGCAGTTGAGGAGACTCACCCAGAGGATCGAGAAGAGCAATCGTCCGAGGGTTCTGAGTCAGAGAGCGAGAATGGACCGTCTCCAGCTGAGCAACAACCCAAACGCCCGCGAATCATCAAACCTGGGAGCAGTCGAGACTCTTGTGCAGATGCCAACGATCTAGACAAGGCCGAACAGGTGAGCAGCCCCAAGGGTATCAGAGGCAGGCGAAAAGCCCTGTACACTAAGCCAACGATCAGTAAAAAAGTAGTCACTCCTCAGTCGTCTCCAGTGAAACAGGGAACAAGTGGAATACCCGTTGGGCGCCCCAACCAATGTTCAACGGTTGTTCGTGCAACGAGGGCAACGACTCTTAGGCAAACGACAAATACAAGTAACACTGGGAAATCCCTCGGGGCTCAGAGAAATCCTAATGCAAAAGGAAATGCTCTGTCAAAACGAAGTTCCATACCCCAGAGGGGAATGGGATCTACGTCTGCACCTGACGAGCAGATGACGATGAAACGTCATAGTACACCTCCAGGATGTCCGGCGAGTCCGGCAAATAAAAAATCTCAAGTGATTAAACCAATTGAACGACAGGGAACCTTCACCAAGGACGAGCCTGAGATGGAGAATACTCCGATGGTCACGAATTCCCCTAGTAAATCCAAAATTGCTAAACCCACTAGGGGATCGCCTTCCCACTCCGTCCCACTAAAGTCCAAGATATCAGTCCGAAATGTTCAGATGAAATTGACCAAGTGCTCGAGTGCCGATGGAATACCGAGCCAGAAGCCGGGGGGTACTAAACGTCCAGTGGAGGCTGGGAAAAATACTGATCAGAGTAACGCACAAGGGAAAAAATTGGGACAGAGATCTCACAGCAATTCGAGCATTATATCACAAGCTGGGGCCTCGCAAAAATTAACGAGGGAAGCCACCAGTAAAATTGCCAGCTTGTGGAAGAAAGTCGAGGAGAGCCGGAGTAAACAGAAGTTTGAGAAACCTGACACCAGACAGTGGATAACAGCTGACAGCCACAGGGATGCTGAGACTGCTGGTGTCCAACAACTCCCGACGTTGAGGCTATTTCGTAGTTCAACTTTTGAAGGTGTGCCAAAGGAAACTGGCATCCGAGTGCCACACAAATTGGGAAAGGTATCGGAGAGACCGCTTGGTACTTGTTACAGAAACTCTTGTGATTTTACTGAGATAAATGACAACGATTCGTCCTGCAGAATTCCAAAGTTTGGGGAGAAAAATGAGGGGCGCGGAGGGGCAGGTGTTGTACTGAGGAAGCAGAAGAGCGAGGGCGCGGATTGTGATGCCAAGAGGATATCACGACTCGGTTCTTTCTTCAGGGTAGACTCTGATAATCAGGGTGGAACATCGCAAAATTATTCTGTAGGTAATGGAACTACATTCAACTGCAATCTCATATACGATGTTAATGGACTTGGTAACAGGGAGTGCTCAAATGGTATCGCTACTGCGTCGTCCAAAGTCACAAGTGTTTGAGGAATTATTTTTTATTTTAATCGTGTGATGTATTCGAAGCAATTCTAGGGGATTTCTAGGTGAGAGATTGTTTTATTCGGTGGAATTAATCTTTGAGTTTCTTACGTGTTAGGTATTATTTTTTGTTCGTGTGTCAATATAAGAAAGATTTTCATGAGTAAATGTCATTTATTTTAAATCATAAAATGCCAGCCAAAAGTAATCCAATGAATTAAACAAATACTTTTTCTATAAAATACCTCGACAGAATAACTTGTTAAATAACTTGAAAGATTCAATTTTATTAATTTTTTAATAAATAAACTCACGGAAATTCAGAGCAAGGCGGGAGGCATTTCAAAAAAATCCCCTAGTATTCGTCAGATTTTCCCATGACAGTTGTTCACACGTGTAAATTGGCTTGTTTTGTTCTGGCTAGTCAGTATTGTCACACTCTGCCTATACAAAATATTCCTCTCTCCAATTGTTTAAAAAATTTATGAGACTTATTTCTACGTGGAGCCGATTAATTTCATCTCCGTTTGCGATATTAAGATACCCTTTTTTGTGAATGTACATAAGATATCCGATGAGGAGCGTATCATTTAACAATTTTGTTTATTTATTTTGCACTGTATATAACAGATGGGAGTCATACCAGGCATTTTATTTCAACATTTTTCTCAGCATGAAAATGAAAAATAAAGCAGAAATACGGGAGTTCTCTCTGATTGTTACGTGATTCCGTAAAAAGACTCTCAAGACTGATAGTAGAAAATCGCGATCAATGGAGCAAAATGAGATGAAATAATAGTTTGACGTTGTCATTGAATGAACAAAAAATGTATGCAAGGTGACAACTAGACCCTGATTTTTTTTTCTATTTTTATTCTCGTGTATCAGTGGTCTAAACAAAGATAATAATATATGAGAGAACATGCGTAAGAGAATCCCATCTCCAATTAACATTTAGAATGTCTAGTCTATTTCGACGAAGAAAAATTCATCGGGAATACATAATCTATTTTTAGCATTTACGAGTTCGTAATAAAATAAAATTCGAAAGTAAGTGAGAATGAGAAAAAGAGAGCGAGAGAGAGAGAGAGAAAAAAAAAGAGAAAAAAAACATGATTTTCTCTGGTAGAATTCAAGTCGTCTTGATGAATAGTTATTTCACTTGAGAAATTGTCTGGCAAGTTCTGTGTCCCTTTGTCAAGTTTATTTGTTATTTTGTTTTCTTTGAAATTTTCATTGCGAATGGTAAAATTCCTTTGTCTCCTCCTGCCATGTGTACATATATTTCTTTGTCTTTTCTGTTTTGTTTTCCTTTCACTAGGAGTCTTCTCTACTTCCTGTTGGATTGCTGGAAGATGGATTAAAGGAAGAGCAATGGTTTCTTTGGAAGTGAATTCTTAGTACTTAGTATTCTCTCGTTTATTTGTCATTCTTCAAAATGCATTTATCACGCCTCCTGTCTAGCCTGGGTTAATTAAATTTAACTCTTTTGACTAGAAATTTTAATGTGAGGAGGCAGTGATGTTGAATTATTTTATGAGAATTTTTCCCGGCTTCAGGAGAATTAGCCAGCCCATGCTTATTGGTATCAGTCTAAGTAATATTTGGAAATGTAACGGTTTTCGCTCTTTTGTTACGACGTTCGTAAGCTTTTGGGAATTTTAAAATCAGTTGTATATTATTGAAAAATCGGAAATAAAATTTATAGCTAATACATGTGACAACTTTCAATAAAACCCAAAGATTTACAAAGTAGAGAAATCGATTTATGTGTTTTCTTTTTTTTTTTACAGAGTTCTTTTTTCTTTTTAATACATCGATATTTTATTTCCACTTTTATTGAGGATATTCGTAGAGGTTTATTGACTTGTCTTCGGATACTGATACCAAAGTGTTGTTCCTCTCTGGGTGATATTTTACTGCCCATACCTGGAAGAAACAACAATAGTTATTTTATTATTTTCCAATAAAAAAAATCCTCAGTATAAATTCCTTGATTTTCATTACTTCATTTTTGTTTTTAATTCGATGCACATGTCAATAAATGTTCTCTATAGAATTTTTTCCATTCATGAAAGACCCTGGATAATTATAGACAGTTTTCTGAATTTTTTTATACAGTTAAAGAAACCTACTTGATCAGTATGATCCTTGAAGGTGTGAAGACACTGTCTCTCCGCGAGTTCCCAAATTTTCACGGTATGATCTGAGCTGCTGGAGGCGAACTTCTGGCCGTCAGGGGCAAAAGCAACTCCAAGGACCCAAGAGGCATGACCAGACATGGTACCAGCGACATTGGCGGACTGAACGTCGTAAAGTTTCATGTGGCCATCGTCTGAGGCAGTCAGCAGCAGCTGAGAATCCGGGGAGAAGCACAGGGATCTTATAGGCATAGCGTGACCCTCCAAAGTTCTCAAGACTTTTCCATAAGCAACATCGAAGATGTTTATTATGCCATCAATAGCTCCACTAGCAATGTACTTTTCGTCAGGACTGTAGGCGACACTCAGAGTAAATTTCCCACCCCTGGTATCCAGAGTTTGCTCCTCTTTGCAGCTTTCAGTGCCATACATGTGGATCTTTCCAGCATGACTTCCAGAAACAATGAACTTGTCGTCTGGTGAAAAGACAACTGTCCAGATATCCACTGGACCTACCTCGATACTTGAGATTTTTTCACCTGACTCCAGATCCCAAAGTCTCAGACTCGAGTCCAAAGAACTTGATGCACATTCTGAAGTTCAGGAAATTCACAAAAATTCTTATAAAAAAATGCAAACAAAATTAGTTCATACAGACAAATTTGTACAGGTTGCCTGGAACGAATGTCTTATTATGTAATTTTCTTAATAGAAATTGAAGGGAGTTTTTCAAATGGAAGAGAAATGGAATACAATTGTTCAACTTATCCTCTTGGCTCTCTGATAAAACACCGGGAAATTGGCGGACAATGTCACGTTGGGAATACCTTGACAGATTAATTTTTGTATATATTCTCCGAGAAAATACTTACTATTTCCATCAGAGCTGACGGCCACTGATACAACTCCGAGAGAATGGCCCGTTAATTTATGTTTAATCTTCAAATTGCCATCCTTGTGCTCCCAAACTTTCACTGAGTCGTCCACAGACCCTGTCACGATATATTCTGTCGATTCATCGTCGTTCGAATGAACCGAGTCCCTAGCACCAGAAATTTATCGATACACAAATATATTCCGATTAAGGGAAGACGTCAGTGAGTTTGTTAAAATTTTCTAATCGAAACGTGGCGTCCATGACACCTTTTATAGCATTTCATTCTTTTAATGGCCCAAGAAAATTCTGTAATTTATTCCACTGACATTAGAACATATGAAATTAACTTTGAGATTGGTAAAAATTAATAAACAATTTTTTTTCGCATATGCGGAGCCTTGTGGGACTGAAATATTTGTGAAAATAGGGGAAATGATTTGTGGACACTTCCACAAGATTATTTTTCAATCAAAAAATTTATCTGATTCACTGGAGTCCCCCCTTAATACCAGTCGCATCACCAATACCCGACAGACAGTTGTTATCACCTGGAGTCTTCATTGTCAAGGTTACTGTCCTTTTTTCGTTTGGGTTTGCCCCAGGCACACGTCCAAATACTATCCTCATGAGCATTTTCCGTTTTATGTATAAGAGAATACTGAAATAATTCATGAATTCTTTATATTTATTGTTTACTTACTCAGCAGGATAAATATCAAGGTAAACAGATTCGAATGACCTAACCTCAAACTTCGAGAATTGAGAGAAAAGAGGTACTCACCATATTATCCTCTTGCTATTTTATAAAATCGAACGATACTGGACTCTGCTAATTATAGATCACAGAAACATAAATTGTTTAACACTTTTAACAATTTAGGAGATTGAGATTTCACTGATTGTTTGTAACTTTATTTGTCCGTGCATTCGTCTATACAACCATCTCGCCTACCGGCATTTACGGGTATATAGCATAGGGGGAACTACTGGAATTCCGGTCGAAATTGAAACATTTGCAAATTGCAATTTAATATCTGCTCTTGTGAAACTATTTTTTTGGCTCTTCTATTGATAAATTCCAGACCTTTTCTGGGCTTTTTGTGCAATCCCTATAATTAAAAGAAAAAAAATTTCGAAAAAAGGCTGACTTCTGTACAATTCATTATATTAAATATTTTCTAATGATCTCCGACTTAAATGTTCTAAATTTAATTAATTCTCATTATCTTTTCAATTAGGTATAAAAAAAAAGTAATTAAAAAAATCTGTCCAGGAAATTCTGCAGAAAATATCTAGATAGAATAAGTTGTACCTAAAATACAATTCTCCAATTTTCCTATCCCTTATTTTGTATTGAGCAATCCATTAGAATTATTTGAAAATTGATAGTTCAATGGAAGTGGAGAGGAGTCTGAAATCTCTCAAATTCATGAGATTTTTCTCTCAAATTTTTTCGTCCAGGATCTCCACAGTTATTCAAACAGATCAAATTCACCTCGAGCCTACGAAAACCTCCGAAGAAGGCCGAACACGTCGTTGACTGTCGCGACATCATACTGTGCCGTGAACGTCCCTCACTGCAGCTGTTCAGTGCTCGTCTTCAGGGCCATTTAATTCCTCTTAGCTGTAAAAAAATTGTAAATTCAACCGAGCCCAGCCAGTAGAATGGCACTGTTAATGAGGAATGCCTGCAGGGCCCTAACTCAGGTGAGAATCCGGACAATCTTATCTCCCTAAATTCCCCAGAGCTCGCTCGTCAGAGAAAGAAAGAGAAAAATCTCAACATGTGCTTGGAGCTCCAATTTTAAGAGATTAAAGTATTTATGCAATGTTATTTCTTCTCAACAGACAACCCAGAAAGGTGTAGTCAGAAATTTGAGTGGCTCATCGGTTCTTCATCAAGCAGATCCTGTAAGGTTTATCAATCCTGGGGGACTTATCTCCATCAGTCGGATTATGTCACTTATTGCCTCTGCTAATATTTATTTGTGATTAATTGAATGCAGGTGATCGAGCAGGAGGGCAAGACCAAATGCACTCTCATCCCTGGAGATGGTGTTGGACCCGAGCTCGTTGTCTCTGTTCAACAGGTGTTCAAAGCTGCCAATGTTCCCGTTGAATTCGAGCCTTATTTTTTGTCTGAAGTCAATCCGACATTGAGTGCACCACTGGAACAAGTCTCCAATAGTATTGCGAGAAATCGAGTTTGCCTTAAGGTAAGATACCACAATCGACATCATTCACGAGAATTAAATTCTATCAATGATATTCCTCATTAAATATTTATAATATAAGTAATGAGATAAACTGATTTGATTGAACAAAAATAAATATATAAAATGTGAAAAGTTTCCTGTAAATTTATCAGTTGTTTTTATTGAATTATTTCGATCTACTTCCAGGGGATTCTGGCCACTCCAGATCACTCTCACACCGGAGAACTCGAGACTCTGAACATGAAACTCCGAAAAAGTTTAGATTTATATTCTAATGTGGTCCACGTCAAGTCATTACCGGGCGTCAAATCTCGTCATTCTAACGTTGATTGTGTCATCATTCGTGAACAGACTGAGGGAGAATACTCAGCCCTCGAGCACGAGTCGGTGCCGGGGGTAGTCGAGTGTCTGAAAATCGTTACTGCCACCAAGTCACAGAGAATTGCCAAATTTGCTTTTGACTATGCTGTTAGGAATAATCGGAAGAAGGTCACCTGTGTTCATAAAGCCAATATCATGAAGTTGGGAGATGGACTTTTCCTCAAGTCTTGTCAAGAAATTGCCAAACTTTATCCCAGGTAAATACTCCTCTTCCGTTGAGAGACAATGGGAATTGTCTCCTTCGAGGAATAGATTTCAAGTTTTTTTTTATTGAAAAACCATTAGCAAAATGGAAAGTGTATGCATTAATCTTTTTTTTTTAATTGCAGAATTGATTTTGAGACGATGATTGTTGATAATTGCACGATGCAGATAGTCTCCAATCCTCATCAGTTCGATGTTATGGTTACTCCCAATTTATATGGAAATATTGTTGATAATATTGCTTCTGGTCTAGTCGGTGGTGCTGGAGTTGTTGCTGGAGCGAGTTACAGCGCTGAATGTGTTGTTTTTGAGCCCGTAAGAATTTAACAATTACATTTCAAATATTATATTCTGTTTTGTCCAGCCTTTTGCCGTTAGATTCTCCCAAAATGTTATTAACTTTTCCGTGTTTTGTTTTGTATTCTAAAACAGTAGACGCCCAACTATTCTTCAATTATATTTTCTTATTTATTTTTCAAGTCTCAATTTGAGGGCAATCGTGTTCTAAGAATATTTTTTCATATTTTCTATTGAAACCTTAATTTTCCAGGGCGCGAGGCACACGTACTCCGAAGCCGTTGGAAAGAACGTTGCAAATCCAACAGCCATGATCCTCTGCGGTGTTAAGCTCTTAAATCACATAAATATGAAGCGCTACGCGTCTCAAATTCGCGAAGCGCTGAATCGTGTACTGAACGACGGAAAAGTCCTCACCAAAGATTTAGGAGGCCAGAGTTCTACGAGTGAATTCACTCAGGCAGTCATCAGTTGCCTCCGCTAAAATCTGTTTCCCGCGTGTGCATTCTCTCTCCAGAGGAAATAAAAAAATAAAAACAACAAAGGAATAAACGTAGGACAATCGTGATTATTAAAATAGTTCGTTCTCCTGAAGTCGCCATCGATAGTGACTGGCCTCGACATCTGTAGAGATGAGGGTGAAAAAGTGAGAGGACAACCTTCACCAAATTTTCATTTTCCTTTCTGTCATTTACATGTCTATTTATTGAGATGATCTCTCTAACTCATTTATTGTAACGGAGATTCACAACTTCGATCGTCTTATATTGTAATAATTGAATGTACTATCGGAGTTACAATATTCTTTTCTGTAGATAGTTATTATTGAAAGTAAAGAAAATGTATTACGGTAATGTGTTGATGAATTATCTTTCCAATTATTGAGTATCGTATTCTTTCAGGTTGAAAAATTTATTTAGAGACGTAAAAGGAATCTCGAGGGTTTAATTGGGACTTCCGAGAGAGGTTAACACAAATTTTCATAAAATGAATGAACTTTATTATTTTCTATCTATATGTACTCTAACATAATCATAGTCAACACTCTCAACTCAACAAAGTTTTTCTGTTACAAATGTGCACCGTTCGAAGCTGATCCATGCGATTTATAGTAACACCATTCTTATGTTCAAAATTTCACTTCTGATGATTTTTATAAAGACGAAACATACTTCCAAGTCCACGGAAATCTTCCCATGTATATTCACCACATTACAACAATCTCGGTGAGTTCTCTCTCACTCCACAATAATTTTTTTTTTCTATCTCATGTGATAAAGTGATAAAATTTTTTACTGGTTAGCAATAATTCTTCGTCACCAGCGGCTGACGCTATCGGTTATTAAACTACTGGGGGAGATTCGCTCTCCGTACTGTGCGTAGATACAGCTAGTGTTGCTGATGGTGCTCCATTGCTACATGGAACTCAGCGGATAAGAACATTTTTCCACCATTTTAGTGCGTCGTTACGAAATTTTCCCGGTACCATTGATTTTCAGTCTATAAATTCAGTAATCACTCGTTCCGGTAGAGTTGACTTTTCTCGAAAGTCGCGAAAATTTTTTTTTCATCATTTTGGTTTTGGAATTAAAATTAATTCAATCGACGAGCGTCGCTTTTTATTTCCCGAAGAATTGAATGTTCTCATTTCAATTAGACATTAGAAATGATTCGATTGTAGACTAAGTCGTGATTTTGAGTAGGCGTAATCGAATGATAAAATTACATAGAAAAACCCGACGAATTCAGGATAATTATTACTCCAATTGTCCCTGGTTTAGGGGGGTCAACAAAAAAATTGTTGAAGGGAATTCCACGTTATTAACTGGTTTACAAAAAAAAAATGAAGAAAAGATTTAATTCTGTCGTTTTTTTTTTTGTGGACTAGACTCTGTTTTTCTCCGATTCGTGGATAATACGGAGAATACTAATGAATATTTGCCGATAGTCGGGTAATTACCTCAATCAGTCATGAACACCAATAATGTTGATTCAATATTATCAAAAGGCAGTGGTTGACATTGTCAAAATGAGGATTATAGTTATCAACATTTGTAATTTACATTCATACGTTACAAACTTACGAATAATTGAGGATATCAAAATGGAGCGATTCTTTCAAAGCTCTCGAGGTGTTTCCATCCTCGAGAGACGACTGGTCGTGTCAACTTAAATTGCTGAATGTCTGTTTAATTTAAATCAATTTAAATTAAGGTTGAGTTAATCCGTGCGACTGACCCACTCGCATATCCTCAATAGAAGACTTCAAATATGTAATCCTACTGCCGGTATCGAGGGACTACTCCCTCCGGAAATCAGAAATGTAATATTCATGGATAGTTTTTCGTGATTTACTCGAGGAAAGTGAGAGCATAATTCCTTCTCCTTCCGTAGCTCCAGAAAAAGATTATAAAATCAAAAACCATTGATTAATCAATCCATCAATTAAACATGAATATAAAATAAATAAAAATTAAAAATCATTTGAAAATAAACGAAGAAATATGGTGAGAAATTAGAAATATCCAATTCTCATTGAGTTTTCCGCGCAATTTATTAGAAAAGTCCTAGAAAAATTGAGATAAAATTTTGAACAGTCTGATAATACAGCTGAATCGCGAAGTGAGTAGTCCCTGGTTCAGGTGAAATTAGAGAATATTTTTCGTTGATACTCTGACTCCAGAATAATTTCAACAATCCCCAATATCACTATTCACTTCATCTGCATGAACATCGGGATCATGATACCAGGTGTATTCAATACCCCGTACTCTCGAAATTTCAATAACTCTGGAATAGCTATAAACTTCATTATCAACATCCACTCGCTGATAAACTTGTTCGTAAGACATTAATAGTACCGTCGCCACGCAATACTAACTAGTTTCGTCGGGAGACAAAAGATCCTCCGTTTGCGTGGCGACGTCTCTGCCTCACGTATTTGACAATTCACTATTGCAAAGGCTGTGATTCGACTCCCAGGGAAGTGGTGGTGGTGTGTGAATCAGTGATGGAGTTGAGCATCGCGCTATTGAGCACTGATCCAAGGAACAACGATCCATACCTGAATAGCAAAGAGCGTGAGTATTATTAGAGTGAGAAAAAATTGTCAACTCTTCCTCCAAAAAAATTACGCATTCAAATTGAAAAAAAACCTGATGAGATTTTTTTAATCTGCAGAAATAAGTCAGAAATAAATGAAATTGTTTATTTGTTTTAAGAAAAAGATTCTATTGTATCCAATTTTTATTTAATTTATAAAATTTGGAGGTATTTGTGTTGGGATATTTAGTGAGGAGGACTTGCCTGATAAATCAAATCCCCCAATGCTGTTTATATCGAGTCCGCCGGTGCTGGTAGCACAGCAGTGTTGCTTCGTTACCATTTGCTTTTTTCTGCACAAAATCTGGAATTTTAAGTGTATTTTTTAAATATATTTTTCAAGGAAAATTGACGGATTTAGTCTACCATCGAATTTGTTATTTAAAAAATTCGTATAATACCAAAAATGAGAAATTAGTATGTGAAATGAGAAATAAAAAATAATAAACGTTCGCCATACATTCGGCAGTTGAAAAATTTCGTGAAAAATGGAGCAGAGAATTTTTTTTCTCACGTGCAAGTCCAGCTAGAGTAAGATATATCTAACGCATTCGTGTCTCGAGAAAGAGCGAGGTAGTCGACTTCTTCTATTTCCCGGTGGCTCGTAAATCAGGGAAAACCGCTGTAAAGTCAGAGAAACTGTTGGCAGTCACGAATTGAACCCCGAAAACCAAGAAGTATTTTCAATAGTGTCCCCAACGTTACCACCCCCTGACACATTGTTTTTCCCACCGGTGCGCTTAATAAATAATGACAAAATTATACGGAGATACATGAAATTGCATAATTCAAATGAAGAGTTGGTGTAACTTTACCTTCGTATAAAAAATGTCCCGTGAAATTCGACGGAAGTGGTTGTTGAGGAGCCAGTAGAGAAATGGATTCCAGAAACTGTTGGACAGTGCCAGCCACGTTGCGAGAAAATCAAGGAAAGGCGGTGGTTTGCTTCCGGTACAGGCAACAACGACTTCTTGAATTGTCCATGGAGTTACCATAACGATAAATCCGAGGCTCATAGCTGCCATTGTCCGGGATACCGATGTTGATAGGCGCCTCTCGTGGGCAACGAACTGAAAGAAATTCATTTTTCAAAAACAAACAAAATAAACAATAATTTACTGTGAAAAAAAATGCTAAAAACTTTTGTTTGCACTGAATACATTTTTTTATAGGTTCAGGCGAAATTTTCTAGTGCATAAAAATTCATTTGAAATAACTGAGAGATTACGAATGAAAAATTGAGTCAATTTTGCCAAATAAATTTGTAAAGTTCGCGAACTCCTTATTAATGGTTTCATTAATCTATTGCTATTCCAACTCATCGGGGTTTCCCAGGATCATTTGCGTTTGAATCAAATCATTCTTATCTCCAGAAAAAGTTGATCCTCCATTTATAATATTTTTTTAGTCCCGTATATCACGATTGACATGGCCAACTGGGGAGCTGAAAGCTTTCGCGTTATCCCTTTTTTAATTTCACGATCCAAGTTCGGCTCTCACCTCGGGCGATCATTGAAGTCCGGGGACGACCATTAGAGCGTGTGTTACAGGCGCTAAAAAAAATAGTCGGGGGAAAAAAAAGTTTCCGGGGAGATTAGAAAAAGCCGATCTATGTCCACTTCGACTCTAACTTTCCGCCAGGTTCTGAGAGTATTGTAGAATTCAGGTGTAACTGGTAACGGAGTTTTCCGTAATCCTTCGACGCACCCGAGAGCTTTACTATTGTATTTTAGATGTTAAACCAGCGGCTCAACAGCTAAAACGTGTCTGGCATTTGTGTTGCGTAATTAAGTGGATTTATTCCGCTATCGAGAGGAAAATGATTTTTTTGGGGACTCGGAGAAAGGTATAATTCACTGAGAGAAGTTGTGGGTTAAAAAATTATCTGAAATCTTTCTCGCGGTTAATTTTCACTGGAATTACAAGGACTCTCCTCACCGGAAATTCAGTCGAGCGTATTCTGCAATTTTTAGGGAAGAAAATTCCTAATAAATGAGATTTAACTGAATACTTAATTAACTCGGTACTAAAAATTATTCTAACAAACTGGACGCATTCGACAAAATTTTATTAAGCCACGAACAAATTGAATTGCAACGACCGAAGTGAATAAATCCCGATACCTCGTCTATTTTGGTTCGCAAATGGAATATCGATTACCGGTGACGACTTTCTGATCGCGTATGTCATTGAGCGGAAGAGAAAGAAAAATATTAATGGAGAATGAAAGCTGCGTAATGTATTCGGGACAAAGGGATGATCTGCAGAATACGGAATTTCCACCGACTGACATTTTCTCGGTCTTGATTGAAGGATATCCGTAATTGTGGCGAAAAACCCATGCGGAGATATTTCCCAAATTTTCCAATTAAAAAATTACGAAAAATGGAATCTCCACTTTTTTTTCCCCCTTTGGCCTGATAAAATCAATTGATCTCTATATTTGATACAGCAAAAGATATTTAAACAAGTAAGACAAGTCATTAATATCACTGTTTAAATAGTTAATAATTCTTTAAACAACCATTGAACAACAGAGCTCTAGTTTTATTAATTGCAAAATTCGATTGATAATAATATCTCTCATTAAGAAAAAAAATCTCTCATTAAAATTATATAAAAAGCTGCTCAAAGTGTAAAATCGTGATAAATTGATCGAGTTCACCGCAGCATCTCTATTCCCTCCGAAAATACGAGTGTGACATTGACTGGATGCCACAGGTATTCGAACGGCTGAAGAGCGAGCAAAAACATAAATAAATCAGGAAGAATATCAGAGGGACAAAGGACTTTTCGAATAAAGGGGATAATCTGAGATAATGTAGCTCTCGATGCTGTAAAATGTCGGGAATTCCTTTGTCGTTTTCCCCATGTTTAATACATGACTCCAGCTTCACCAGATAGTCTGCCATCGAAGAAACCGGTAAGTATACTTCATGGAGAGAAGTCGAGGAAAAGGGGGCGTTTGTGGGGTGAGAAGTGGAGGAGCCTCGGCAATGAAAATCGAGGAGTGTTATATACAGATATATAAAATGGGAGGCTTTGTGGTGGGAACCAACACATCTACTTTACAACAGTGATAATAATACAATCAGGCCATGAAAGGTGGATGTTATGTGAATTTTCATGAGTGCACCAGAGGACTTCGTCTTACACCTCTGAATATGGAGATTTAACAACCTCGCAATCTTTGGCTGAATGTAAAGCAGCAGCAGTTCCATTCAATAAAGATTTAATCACTTTATTTTCACAAGTCGTCGAGAAATGGTACTCAGTCCCTCTGAAATTATTTCACTCCCGATGGCGATTTTTTAAAAAATCAAAACAAAAATCATAATCTAGGTACGTGGTAGTGGATTGGCCAAATGGATATTTCAAGACCTCTCTTACCTCCTTAATGAACAATTTCTTTTTGTAACAACACATGGAAATATGTGTTTGATGAATTTTTAATTTTTCCCCCTTTTATTAGATTTCTCTCGTAGCACTGGAATGGCAACATTATAAAATACGCTAATGCGAGCAATGAGATGAAGCACTTGACGTATTTGACTGGCCAATAAAAATGGAAAATTAAATCACACAAAAGTTGGTAAAGCGCGAGGTGGATGGATTTGCCAGTTACCGAGGGAGAGGAAAATGATGAGGAATCCAATCGTAAATCAAATAATCGATCGTCACTGCAAGTCGGTATATACTGAGCGACACTACCGTTGGAGAACCAAGTCTTGGACTCATCGTTCTACCCCTTGGGTTGAGGTAATTACCGCCCAAGCATTTAGCCCCCTTTCCAGGAGGATTGCCCTCCTCCCCCTCACTCCTCCGACTCACCGTTCCTCTCACTCTCCTTCGCGGAACTCTCGGTGCTCTTCCGGCACGACTTTTACAGAATGATGACTGCACTATCTCCAGGGAGACTTTTTTTTCTGGCGCTTTTGACACTTCAACACTTTTATTACAAGTTACCAATATAGTTGGAACATTTATCACGTTGTGGTGATAAATCGCGGGAGGAAGGAAGGAAGGAATCGAAAACGAGCTCGTGATTATTTTTTTCAGGTGGAGAAATTTCGAAGGACAATAGCTCCAGAAATTAAATGGCTCCGTATCATGTTTCGTGAGATTATTTTATGCCAGTTATTATTTTAGAGATTTCAATTCAATAGAGGAAATTATCCATGGAATATTATTCATTTGAACTCATTTTCTTCCATCGAAATGTGACTAAGTCCTAGAGTAGCGAAGCGATGCCGCCTGGCGGAGGCGTCCCCGCACTCGTGCGTCTACCTGGTACCGTGACGGATTGCCCAACGAAATATCTAGAAACCTTTCATTGATGTAAAAAAAAATAAAAAACGTACGCGTGAGTGACATCGAGTGAAATGAGATAAAGCCGATAAAGTCATATTCTCCGGCTCTGGAGATTCGTCTTGGACTATATATATAAGGGATTGCCTGTAAATTTGCTGAGGTAATAAATTCCTTTCAACTCATTTTATTTATCATAAGTAATTATCTGCCGTAATTAAATCAAGTCATCCGAAGACTTCTGAATTTTTTTCCAGCAAATTAGCCCAATTTAATTTCCTCTCCCCGAAATTGTGCAATTCCCCCAGCGCTTCCTCATGTACATCACCCCGAAAATCCTCTCTTTTTACACGTCCCAACTTTGATCCATCTTGTCACAGAATCCCCCTCCCGCCTGTCAGTTGAAGCCTGTCACATGTCGCCTCCAATGTACCCAAATCCCCCGTCTCCAGGTGTCTCTCCCCCGAACTTTCCTCGCAATCTGTGTCGCATTACCCATTCCCCAATTCATCATCAGCCTAATCAATCCCCTCTCAATTAACAGTTTCCCTGATTTAACGCATCACTATGCAAGTGAAGGAGGGAAGAATAAACTTCAACGACAAGTATCACCATCTCCATCACCATCTCCAGAGGATTCTCGGGTGTTGGATCACGACGAAGTTTCGATCGGGGCATTCAAAGTGAATTTGGCAAGGACTCCTGGCCTAGAGCCTGAAAGTTTACCCCTCCACCCATCTCCAGTGCTCCCATTTTACACTCTCCCATTCTATTGGATAGACATAAACACGGCCTTTGCTGGAAGCCACTCTTGCGCCTGAGATTTTTTTTTACTTGACTCGCCTCGCGGTCGTTGTACTCATAAATCTGGGCGAAATGATGGGGACACGGGGTTGAGGGCGACCGAGTGGATGCAGTCGAACATTTTCGGCCAGTTTGGACTGTCAAGTGTTGGCTGGGGGAGCTGAGGTGGTGGGAACTCTTTGATGAGGCCGTCCAAGTTTAGGCTCGATTTATCAGCGGATTGATATCACTCGAGAACTTGCTCGAGCTCTCATGCAAAATTGTGGAATGGAATTATTTCATTTCGAGGGATAAAAATGATCCAGATTTTTTATTGGGATTATCTTACTGAGAGAAAATATAATTTTGGCAATCAAATGTATATTTGATTGTTAAAAAAAATATATTTAGCGGAATTCGATTTTTTTCTCAGTGCTCGATGGTCATCTTTAAAGAAGTGATTCAATATAATTTTGAGGGGATCTGAAGCAATCTGGTTTCTTCATTTTTTGTTCCTCTAAAACTTCAGTATGTGTACTCATAAATTTAGCGGAAATTATAGAGAGCTCGGGGAGCGTTCGACGGAGTGGATATATTCGACGATTGTTCGTCGCAGTCTAGTCTATCGAGTTTTGTTTGAGTGAGTTTTGGGGAAGTTCGAAGGATTCTTTGGTTGATGAGACAGTCGCAGTTTGCCCTCCATTCGTCATCGAATAATTTTGAATGGGGAGTGGGCGGGGAGATAGAAGAGAGTTTAGTAAGTCTTCAGGATATTCTCGATGAACAGAATATATTCAGTGGATTTTTTTTTTCAATGGGTTTTTAATTAATTCATCAAGTAAATCAATTTTTGGTCGACGATGTTTTTACATAAAAAAGGCTATTCTTTCGGCGATAAATGCTCGATGAACAATTAAGTTGATTAAGTACGAATAAATCAATAGAAACTCAAGTCTTACCCTCTCGATATTTCCGCCGCTGACAATCTCCGGTGCATTAACACACACGACACGCTTAATCCTCAATTTGTTAACATGGAAAGCCGACCCATAGCAGTACATCAATACCATAGTTGTTGGGAAATAAAAGCAGCAACAGGCCAGTATCCTGCAAATTCATCGAATAATCGGGTTAACGTAATTCAATTGGTCGTCTAGCAACATTATTTCGGGCGGCGTAAGGTTTTAGCAGATTCTTCCCTGGCCAGCGTAAAATCATTAATGAACTTTTTACAATCAATTATTTCGCAAGCATACACTGTTCAAAAATGTTGTCTGAATGTTCATAAATTTTCATTACATTCAATGCTCACTGGAATTCCAAGGAATTTTGTCACTAAAAATTCATGATTTCGACGAACAATCAATGCGAACTGGACATTTTAATCTCCAATTTCACGTGACGATAAAAAAAATGTATTAAAAAGAATGTATTCAATTTCTATAACAAACCTGAACGATGCTTTTGCGAAGAAGGGATCACAGGCTAGGAGGCCCGAGCTATTGAAGTAGTAACCGCCGCTGGGTAAGACCAGACTTCCGAATATTGCAACGCTGGCTATCCAAGTGGTAGACATCACGGCCATGCATCCCTGACGCATGTAGTACTGAAAGACGATACATGTAAGACCAGTGTGGTCTTTAATGTGTCTTAACCGGATTAAATATAAGATAGAGAACAGTCGCGGCAAAAGGCGATTTAATTAGAATCAAGTGAAAGGAAAAGTGTTTGGGCTGTGTGATAGTGGTCAACTATGGATGTTTAGATTTCCAGGGAGGATTGTGGGTGTGAAAATGTATAGGAATAGGAATGGAAAATTTGGGGCTGGTGGATGGAGTCAGTGTCTTTTGAGATGAGCTAGAGTAAGGGTTGTCACGGCGCTCATGTCGAGACCAGTCTTATTTTTATTATTCTAAATATTTCGTTTCTTTTAGTTGTATTTCTTTAAAAGAAAGTACCGTCAATAGTTTAGTGTGCGGACTGATGACCGTAATCCTACATACAATATTCCGATAAATGGTGAAAATTCTTCATCCCGTGAAAAACTCATTTTTCAATGGATTCGCTTCAATAGATTCAATAGGCTATGAACCCTTAAGATTGATGGTATGGCTCTATGTCCCAGGTACTGGGACATGGAAGGGTGAGAGGAGAATGATATATTCGTATTCCGGTAAGTTTTCAATATTTTCTCTCTATTCATCTATCAATTTCATAATTTTCGTCATTTCTTTCGCCATCAGATCTTTCGGCTCAATCGTATTTCCAATTTGTTCATTAACAATTCGTTAGCTGGGTTCTGTACTCAATTAAATTATTTAAGTTCTTTATTATAAAAGCAGAAAATTCGAAAAGGTCTTGCACTTTTTATTTAGCTCATTCGCCGGGATTTTTTATTAAATCTTTTCGCAAGTGTAGTCTTCAATTTCTCTTCTGCTGATATTGAATCAACCGTTACAACCGGCAATTCCCAGGGAATCGTAACAAATCAATCGTCAGCACGAGAGTGTACCTCCGACTCTAATGAGCCATTTGAATGCGAGAATTTGGCAGATATCGGTGGTGTGTCCATCATTAATCCCTACAATTCGCAGGACAATCACGGATTCTATGGTAAATTGTTCCATTATCACAGGCTGATCGATGCCAAACCACAAAACACGATTTTCGCATCTCATTTCTGTCGCGTCAACCCCGGAAATCACGTGTTTTTTCAGAGCAAAATGCCATTATTAAGAGTAATGGAAATGTGTGTCGTAAAAATTACAATTTTTCGCATTAATGAGTTAAGCAATAAATAATATTTCTGATGGCAACGAGACTTTTATTCCACTTTATATATTTTTTGTCAATTGCATTCATCAAATGCTGACGCTCTTATTAAATTAAATTACGACTTTTTAAGTATCAACGATATTAAATAAAATAAAAATTGATGAGTTAATTCGACGGTGAAGCAAAATTGCTTTTCATTTCAAATCAAGTCTCGAGATGTTTCTCTTTTTGTCCTCAGGATTCCCCGGATTTTCTCCTCGGGAATTGATCGCCTCTTTACGCTTCTTCGAACACCTGAGCTACTCGATTCCTCCCCATAGATTGGTTTTGAAGTTGATTAAACGGTGATAATTCTCGCCTCACCCATTGTCGCCGATTATTTGGTTAAAAAATTCCCTCGTTAAAAAAAAGTCCCTACCAGGGGCTATTGAATGATATGAACTTGATATTGATGGGCAATTTGGAGGAGCTGCGAGGTTCCCCGAATGCAGGCGTCACAACTGGCTAGTTCACCGCCGTAGGGACATCCGATATCCCCCAATAGTCGGATTGACGGGCCCAACGTGTGTAGTTACGTTTTCACATGTGTCACATGTGTCAGAGATTTTGCCCACCAGTCATTCATACTTTCAAAATATTTTATATACGAGACAGCCCTAATATGCCGAGACCAAACCCCGGAGATTTTTCTGTACCCTTGTAAAAAAACTGTGTCAAAAGGAATTCTCGTTTGGTTGCGTCTGGAAGAGAGAAGGACAATTTGTTTTTTTTGTTTCGTAAACGGAGAAATCAAGTAAAATTATTTCTCTTAATTTTCCCCTTCGGTTATTGTCATCAGTAAACAATACAAAATTCCACGACGCGTCACAAGTCGAGTAGGTCACCTCAAAAATTGTTTGATTATTGTTTTTTCTTGAGCATCTCCAATTACGAAAATATCACTGTTGAATATTTTTCGAAGCGCCCACAATGCCTCTATTCAACCGCAAAAACCAAGCAAACTTTGACATGTAATAACATCGTACATGACTGCAGCTCCCGCTGCTCCCATACTCTCCACCGTCATCGCCATATAGACACCACCAACATATACCTATAAAACACAGGGAGCGGCGTGGATTTCAACTGCGGAACCTCCGAAACATATTTTAACGTCGTTGCCAGTCGGCTGCCTCCTCTTTCCCAAAACACACACAGCGCATTATAGGTAGGCAAATGCATAGATCCTGTAGGGATAGGGAGGGAGAGGGTGGAGAGCGGGTAGGATCACTGCTGTGGAAATGAAAGATCGTAGTCTCTTCATTCAAAAAATCCCCCAAAATATAACAATAACGAGTAAATGGATATAATTAAATAGTCTGAATATTCCTAGAATATTTAATCGTGAGATTATATTATTATTGTTAAATTACTCGCACTGCCAACACTGCAAATCCCAATGTGGTACTGGCACGCATTTGAAGTAAAAAAATTTCAGGTGCTCAAATTTCTGCGAAAATGGTCAGAGGCAAAAATTAATGAATTTATTTAGTCAATTACTCAATTAATTTTTAATCCGATTGCACTGGATTCCTGAGACACTTCAAGTTCTCCTAGGTAATCCAAATGAGCCAGGAGATGTGTGACAGGCGTCACGAGGCTGCAATAATTTGCGAAGTCATCGTTTATCCTAGGAAGTCTGGAATTGAATATCTTCGATACTTGCACTTAAGCCTGAGGTAAATATGCGAAAAAAATATCGCAGATCAGACGCAAATTATTAATTAATGAACACAGCATCATATGGTGTGTCCATTACTGACCGAAGGCCGAAACAATTGCCTCTGTTAATTTCATGTGCCACTCATTAAAAAATCAAAGGAACGGCAGAAACTGGTACAGCGATAATTACTGGTAGATTGTCGTTACTGCTACTACAACTGACCTTTTTCGAGGAGTGACGGTAGTAACGGTGTGGATGTAGCATACACACATAGCGATCGATCGCCATGCAGACAAGTATGACGGCACTTTGTTGAGTGAGAGCACCACGCAATAGTGCCTGCAACATAAAAGTCACTGGAAAAAATATTGCAGTGTGAAAATGCTCGAGGAGATCATCAATTTTTAACGTGTCACTCGCTGAATGAATATTAACCATCTGCGGAGGATAAAATGGACCGCTGAAATTTAACCCTTCCTTTGGGGCAACGAGTTGAGCTTTGTCCAGAAATTTTGGCAAAAGTCACTCAAAGTTTTTAGCAATTGTTCAATTATATTAAATCTTTACTTTCACTATTGGAACAGGATTTAATAAAGACTGAAAAGATTAACAAATTAGTAGAAAAAAAATTAAATTAATAAAATTGATTAATTAATAAAATGAGATGAGAAGCTAATGCAAAAATTAGTGGAGGTCATTGGGATTAAAAAATGCGACAAGTTTTCCAGATTTTTCGGGTGTATAGCCGTCAGCTCATCAACACTAAAATATCAATTTTTCCCAAGAGTTTAATCCAACCCCCCCACCATTGGCACTGCTGTGACGCATTATTTTTTCCATCCATCCCCGAAATTAATTCCCATATATATGCGATAAACCGCACCCGAGGAACGACCATGGCCCTGGAGGATTTGGCGATTGTCCAATAAAAATCTCTGATAATCCACGGGATAAATTCTCCACAGACATACATGAAGTAACGTATCCGTGTTTGGAGAGGACAGTAGAAGAGGACCTTTAAACCGATATCCGGTGGAAAACGGTAAATGGAGCACGCCCTTGAAATACACTTGAAATATGGTTTCCGTGATCGTACTATTCCCGCATTTAGATACACTTACGTAATCTCTCTTATTTTTGATAAAAAAAAGAAACGATTAAAAAATATCTGATATTTCACGATTTTACGATTTTTGCCATTTCTTCCCATAAATTGGAGATTCATCAAAATTAATGGCTAGCATGAGAACACATTTGGCGAGACTTCGGGTACCGAAGTCACTTATCGAGAGACTTCACTTTATATACAGGTATAGATGTATGTCACTCGATCAATTAACGGGTAATAGACTAATTGGGTCTAGTCGGTAGTATCGGCGTGGGTTGTCGAAATTTATTGTAGGGCAGGCTAGTCCGGAAAAAATATACCAGAATTATTAATTTTTCTGGTAAAGCTTCAACCAATTAATTTTTTTTCAATTAATGAATAAAATTAGGATTTATTAATGAAAAATTCTCAAGTTTTCCTCGATTGTATTCATCTGATTTTTATAAAAACACAATTTGCTTAAAATTTTTTAGATGAACAGATGGATTAAATTTACAGTTTATTTTTTAAATAATTTTTTCCTATGGAAATGAGCTTTTATTATCTGAAATAAAAAAACAAGAAAATAAATACGGCGTTAATTATGGCAGCGATAATTATGATAATTGAGCAAATCATGATTCGTTATTAATAATTTCGCACTGCAAACGGCCGTTAATACAAAACATTTGGATATGTTGATTGAATCAGTCTCGGAACGTGCAAGACGCCGGTAATTTCTCGTCTACCTGAGCAGTGCGTGCAATATGCCACTCTAGACAGTGAAAATATCCTCACGAGTATTCGTACCGCTGCACATTAATTACAAGGGAGTCGATGCATCCCCATCATCATTATCAGACGCATAGGGAGACAAAAGTTGAAGAGGAAATTGTCTGAAATATCTCGGTACATTTTCCTAGATAATCGTAGAGCAATTAAAAAATAATAAAATACAACATTTTACAACATTTTAGCGGTCGGCCCCTCGAAAGCGTTAAGACCGATTGGGCCCTTGTAAATCTCATTACCACCGTTGTAAATTTAAAAATTCTTAATTTAAGGTATTTGGTATCTGAAAAATTTGTTGCTTTTATTAAACTTTTTGGTAATCCTAAGAATTAGAATCCGGAGTATTTGCTCGTCGTTAACGTTACCTGAATCTGACAGACAACTTCACCATACGGCCAGCAGCCGTAGATAGCAGGGAGAAATCCAAAGGGAGTCACCAGTATTCCAATGGCGAGATCGTTACTGGCGAGACTCGTCAGTAGATATTTCGGCTGAACATGAGATAATTCACATATTTAATTCCATTCTCACTCATTTAATTAATTCGGCATTCACATCGTCATTATCCGTATAATCGTCATTAAAATTAATATTCATCTGGGATATAATATTTTTAACAAGACTTGTTGCCGCCAAAATAAATTTTGTAGTGTAAAATTAAATTATACTAATGAGGGTAAAAAAGCAATTAATCGATCCTATTTTCGGATGATAGTAATTGAAACTGGACGAATTGACTTTAATTTTGACGTTGAGAAAAAGTGAAATATCAATAAAACTGTTCATAAAATGATTTAATTATGAAAAAATGTAAAGAGAAATTTTTTCAGATTCTCACCTGAGCATGAATGTATTTACTGTAGCGACGGCTATTGATAACGCAGATGACGAGTAGATTGGCGAACAGTATTCCCAGACTTAGCATGAGTATTAACGCAGCACGAATGAGTTCCCCGGGGCCCGGGGTTGTCCACACCATTTTTGATGAGCCATCGGGCCAACAGCTACTGTTGTTCAATGCCGGTGGCAGTAGAGTGGGCGACTGATGCTCTAACATCATTCAGAGACTGATGGCACAAGACCCTCAACCTCCCCCTCCAGGTACCTGTATCCAGTTTATTCAAGTTTCTCGGTCCCGCTAAGAGGACACTGTTGAGTCACTAGCCAACACCGCTACTCCCAGTCCAACGATCGAATGGGAATTTGATCGTCGAACTCCCAGCATCGTAAAATTTACCTTGCTTCCTGCGAAGAGTTCGGAAATCAATTTGATGGGGTTGATTGAGGATATCCGAGGGTTTGGTCATTTTTTCCTCTTCCCTGAGAGCTTTTTCAACGACTTCAATAAATCCGGAAGAGGTATTCCCACGAAGATAGAAATATCTCAGTTTTTTTCGATTATTATCATTTCTTTTTTGTTAATTTTCGAAAAATGTGAGCAGCACAAGAAACCAAAAAAAATATATACAAGGAGGAAATTAGAAATGGTTAACACAATTTCTTTGAAAAAATATGATAAAAAATTCTGCCTAGTTCTAGAGTCAGCTCTTGCCGACTCCCATCAAAAAAATTAAACGGAATAATATTTTTGAGTGCAATTGAGTCTATTATATTTCTTCCCGAAATTTGTCGATTCTTGTGGAATTTCGAGAGACAACATTCACGCAAGTCCATTGACAGCCATACAAATGTTGCAACTGAAAACGCTATTCCCAGAATTACCTTGAAATCTCAGTACCACGCATTTTTCACTCTCGTTACAAATGTCCCGATTAATCATCCAAAATGCAGGATCCAGGAGAGACATTTATATCAAGCCAAACAGCGGTGATGGTGAAACGTCAGCATTGCCGGCAGTTGACTCATGATTGTACATTCGAGTCACTTTACTCCCCAGCTTTTTGCCGCATCTCAACATCTGATAACAGATTAATCATAAAACCCTTGATTCACTTTATTCCATGACCAAAATGAGTAATTAGGGATTTTTAATTCGTCTCAAATCAGTCGCGTAATTTTTTTATTTGCCACAAAATGTTCAGTCATCAACCGTCTCTCGGGAAATGTTGAGAAATATTCTGCAGAAATTATTGATAAATTTTTATCGTTTTTTTTTAAACGCAAGAAGTAAAATTTATTCCGTGAATACCCCAAATAATTTTGCTGCCTATCCCGTCTAGTCCCACGGCATCGGACGCGCGGGAGTGCGCGCTCAGTCTAACGTCACGTGAGCCAACTTCAGGTCAAACCCATAGTGGCCCTCAACCGGGGAATAAAAATCCAATTCACCTGCGATAAACCAAATTCGATGATTTTTCAGTATATTCACATGGCTTTATATTTTTCCCTCGAGGGGTAATGAAAAAGTTCGAGCATTACAGCAATGCCCACGCAGGAAATGGCATTTGGTTAGAGTGAGTTACGGCCTCTGTACTCCTGATTATACATTCACCATTAAACTCAATGAAAAACACATTTTACCTCGTACCACCCTGATAGTGTGTCCCAATGGTTTCTCATATTTTTATGAATGACTTTTTCATTTCATTTATTCTTTTATTTATGACCCAGTCATTTGCGATTTTTTCCCCCCCGTCACATCTTCGGGGAAAATGGAAACGAGAGGGATGGAAACGAGAGGGTGTGAGGACTCATGTATTGATTCGAGTGGGAAGAAATATCAGGGCTGATTCGAGTTACAACTAATGAGGTGGGAGTGAACGAGACCGCACAGCGGAAGGTGGTAATAATAATTAAAATTTTTGCACGTACGAACACATTTTGTAATTATCAGCCGCCCAGTTCTCAAGATTAATCATGGAGGGACGGAAATATCGGACTTGTTGGGGGTAAATTATTACTTCTGAATTGGAATTTCTGGGAATTATCCGGGCAAGTGATTTTTTTTTCCTTTTTCTCGAACAGTTGTTGCGGTATTGATCTGAATTCTTTCGCTTCTGGGATGCGGAGGATTTTTTAAAGGTACATATAATTCAAGTTAAAGTTCAAGTGAGTTCAGTCGAAAGTAAAAATAATATAAATAACCTGGATATTGAATCGATTGGAACCTTTTGATTTTATAAATATTATTAAGCGAACAAAAATGATAAATATTGCATGAAATATCTCTAGTAGATATTGTCGGAGTTTTACATTATTAATTTTTTTATTCATTTATTCATTCGTTCAGAATTAATGCAACAGTTGAAGTCAATAATGGAGTCCATTATATGCAAAATGGAAATGTTATAAAGATAAATATTAAGCGGTTCAAAACATTTGGACTAAATGGTTCCCAGGCGTAATTGTTTTTCCAGTAGACCATGCAATTTTGAATATAATCGAATCTCTGATGAGTTTTCACCATTTCAATTCGAGGGATTTCATAGTTAATAAGTTACCAAACCCTCAGTCAGTTGGAAATTGATGGTAATTCTTTTACGCAGCAACCGCGATTATCCCTCGATTTTTTCTATTTTTTCGAGTGGGCATTTAAACAATATAATTTTTCAAGTTTTCTCATTTTATTCTTTTTTGAGATTGAGCCCGTAAATCAACAAATGAGCATTCACTGCCCCGAGAATTTAACTTCTCGGTAATAAAATTAAACCCGGAATTAAACCCTAACGACATCCAAAATATTTAATAAAACTTCGAAGAAGTTACACGAAATAAACATTGTCATCCTCTGGGCGGATATTTTCTATTGAACAGTTCCATAATAAAAAAAATATAGCCGTAACTATTGCGAGAGAAATTCTTCCCGCACGTATTAAGCCATTTCATCACCTCCGGGTGAGCAGTATTTTTCATTTTTATGACAATGCATTCTAAAAAAAAAAATTCAGACGAATTCGTATGCCATTTATGGATCATAAAAACCCCCCTATCATTTACTTGCGTTATTTGACATGTTTAGCGCCATAAAAAATTTATTTCTCCAATTTGTATTGAATGCAATTTAGCAGACAATAATGAGTGCATTAATTCAATTTCCCAGAAGTTATCCTAATTTATATTGTTCATAATTTACGTCACACAAATACCGGATCTATTTGGCAAAGATCTGAAAAGTTTCCCGCTTTCGTCTAAACTCACGGCGTAGAAGCGCGGGAAAATGTGGCGGCAGACTAGCGATCACTATGTCCTGTCACACGAGGAGCCCTCGAAAATTTATTGTAACACGCGACAATTCAGTGGAGTGCGCACTAAATTTAATAAAAAAATATAAATTTGATCGGAAACTTGAAAATGTCCGAGATGTTCAATAAAACTTGGAAACAGTAGCGCCAAATAAAAGTTACGACACACCAAGAGAATTCGCCAATAAAAAAAATATCGTAATAACTATCGAGGGCGGAAAAAAAAATTCTCTGCACGTATTAAACCATTTCATCACCTCCGGGGGTAGGCAATAATTTCCCTTTTTACGACGAAACACTGGGAAAAAATTCGGAAGTAAGGACATTTATGCACCATAAAAATACTCCCCTATTACTTATCAATCGCAACAGTTTCGTTTCTTCTGTAAATAGCTCGCGACTCTTCTATTTTATTTTATCGGCCTTTTCCTGGAGCTTCCGAGGACTGTAAAAAGTGGATTTTATTTGTTTTTAAATGATCCACTGAGGAGTGAGCGCCGGATGCATTTAGACGAGCGAATTAGGGATTTTTCGTGAATGGAAGTGGGCATGACTGGGATAATACGTGGAGCATGCAGAAGGTAGTCAGAGGCGAAAAGGAGGAATGAGACATTATAATGGGGTGAGATGTCGTGATAGTTCTAGAAACTAGACGGTTAACTAAAGCGTCACGACGTACGAGGGTCGTTAGGCGTAATGGCGATCTATCTTCAGTTTTATTTCTTTTCTACTCACTCAGGGTTAGGGGAGATCTTTACTCTGCGGTATTGACTGTATTCTGCATTTTTTTTTAGGTCGAGCTGGTTGGCTCTAGACAATCAATATATGTTGATTGACAAATTGTGCGCTAATAGGATTTTCAAGGCAAATTTCGTGACATTCTAGATTTTTTACCAGTGCAGAGATGAAACAAAAATATTAAATAATCAATGAAATCCGAATTTTCATGAATTCTAACTGGTTCGTGTCTCGGCAATAGACCCAATTTCCGGTGCTAGATTGGCCACCAGAATTTTGGACTGCGGACTCAGCGGCACTTCTAGCGCTTCGCTAGACCAGCCGGACGCGATGTACGATAATATCCACTGTAATCCACTGGTCTTTTTACTGCGGTAGTCTCCACGGTCAACTCCCCTCGATCCATAGATCCTACCGATTCGATAACCTTGACGATAGCAGTTCTTCTCACCAAATCGTAAAAGAAGGGCTGTTGAGTAAGAACTGGTGCGAGTTGCCAGAGGGAAATGTCTCCCATGGGGTGAGTCGCGCACGAATAACACTCGGAGGGCGACGAACCCCCCTGTAGGTGGAGGGTAGGAGGGGAGGATGGGGGATAAGCTATTCGACTTCGGGGGAAAAAAAAGAGGAGCTCAAAAAAAAATCGGATTGTGTTTAGATAACACGGGGGAGTGGAGAAAGTGGAGTGTGAAACTGGTGTTACAACAAAAACCGTTGGTACTCGCTTCTTTTCAAACTCCACGTGATTCACATCCTCTTCTCATTTTTCATTTTTTTTTTACAACATTTTTGTTAGGGAATGTATAAATCGCTTCTTTTATTTGCGATATGGATACGAAGAATTTATATTTGCGAGAATTTTCCACTAGTTAGATAATAAAATTAATGAGAGATTTTAATGAAAATAAAAATAAAAATTAAGAAATTATTGACGTAATCTGTAGGAATTGAAGAGAATAAATCTGTTGAGTTCTGTGAATTCCCCAGTCTGTCACCGGTGTTTTTGCTGGCAATTTTTATTCATCACTTCTCTACGTGAAAAAAAATTGCCAAGGCCACAGTCAATATATGTCATAATTTTAATGTAGAATTGAGAAATATCTTGGGCAAATCCTCCTCTCAATTTGTCTAAGCGTTTTTCCCATCACTCGTCTTACCACTGACCGTTGGGACAGAATGTCAGCTTGTCCCAGACATTTCACCCAACTGTTCCCTCAATTCCGTAAAACCAGCCCCTACACTCAACTATTTTCTTTATTTATCAATAACATTCGTACAACTGAGTTCAATAGAGTCTTTATTAACGACTTTTTTCCCTGGTTTTCACCCTTAAAAATGTATTCCCTGGATTTTCTTGTACTCGAATGGGCACGAAAAAACAAATAATCGGAGAACAAATACAGATTTGCTCTGAAGGCTGTGTCCCATTGGCTCTCATTGTATTCATCGTGGAAACAAACAATGGAGGAGAGGAATAAAGGAAGAACCGTCAGATTGTAGCTGCCGAGAGCTTATGAATAAATCCAGCACCGGATATCTAAAAAAAGTGTTTATTATTTTCACTTCATACCTGGATGCATTGAATGAATTTGTAATAGAAAATTACTCTTGTAATTTATACATCGCGAATGTCATTTCATCCGGAATTAATCAGACTCCCTGGAAAAAATTTGTAATAAAAAAGTGACGAAACAAAATCTGTCACAGATCTACTTTATCTCGACATGCCAAATGGTTATATAATAATAACATTACGTATAATATATAAAAATAATGATGGAGAAAAAATATTTTTTTTGTCAATCAAAAAAATCAAAATTAATGATAAACGACATTCTCTGATAATTTATACTTTGTGAATTTGGTGATCTGGAGACAGATGATCTGACGTAAATCGCATTAAAAGATCTACTCAGCAAAATTATTAGAAAATCTAACACGAGAGGATTTAGCAATTGATATAGGTTCTGGTACAAGTCACGTAGGGAAAATCTACCTTTCGAAGGTGCCCTATCAGCAGCAGTTGGCGTTCCGGTCGAACGCCATAAAAGATTTCCTTTGAACGAGGGGAGAGCTCTTTTCATCTCAGCCCACCAGCAAACGGAAACGCATCGCCCGGGCGCTCTCGTTGTAGGCGTCTGTGTGAACGTTAAGCCGACGCCTAAAAAGATGGGGTGAGAAAAAGAGGAAAGAGAGAGAGAGAGAGAGAGAGAGAGAGAGAGAGAGAGAGAGAGAGAGAGAGAGAGAGAGAGAGAGAGAGAGAGAGAGAGAGAGAGAGAGAGAGAGAGAGAGAGAGAGAGAGAGAGAGAGAGAGAAAGCGGAGGGGATGCAAAAAGGTCATCTCCAATATGCTATTTCTTGGGGATTTTAATGCCTCATTTACTTCTCGTGAATTATGGAGAGTGAATGTTCGCGGATTCGGGGGAGGGGCCTTTCAATGCCAACTATTGGAGAAGAAAGCTAGATGTGGCGGATCTATTCATCGGATCTATTACCGGGGGACGCGACTTCAAGACGTCTTGATTTAGGACATTAGGCGCTTTGAAATCGGGAAAATTAAAAATTAAAAATTTTGGAAATTGAGGGAATGAGGAAGACCAAACAGAGTCGGAGGGATAGAGAAAAATAGATTTAGTGAGCACACAATATTTTTTTGATTTTTTCATTTCTAAATCCGTAAATTTCCAATTTTGTTCTATTTTTTTTATTAATCATTGTTTATTTTATTTTCCTATTTTCTCAGAAATAACAGAAGAATTCTCTAATTCTCTTGGATAACATCCAATAAGATTGGAATGTATGGAAATTCATAGCAAAGACAGTGTTCATCGAGGAAAAAATTCATTCACTTCCCCCAACTTTAACTTTCCCTTTCAACATCTTTTTAAAGTCAAATAAAGAGCGAATGACAAATATTCACTTTCAGGCGAGAACTCGACTCTTTTATTTCCTCCATCTTCTCCCCGAAACTTTGGGATTATTCTGCAAAGTGTCCGTCGCAATAATAGCTATTGAACACATCTTCACGAATTCTTCGTAAACAAATGAGAAAATGGCAAAGGAGATACTTAAAAAGTTCCCATCCTTTTCCCCGATGAAAGGAGTCGATTGATTTTAATTCCCAATGAATCTCCGGGTCTTTCTGATGTTGAATTGAAAGCAAACATATTCACAGAGTAACGGAACGTGAAATAACCGATATCTAGAGTAATCGATGAGCCAGACGCCCCTAATTTATTCCCTCCTTTACTCCTTCAATGAAAATTAATATCAGAATTTCAGGTATTTTTTTGAGACCATTTTCCATTGATCAAACAAAATTTACAGTCTTCACTCGATAATTTATATCAAATTGTGTTGACATTAATAAGAAAACTTTTCGATTTCTCTTCATTAAAACGGTTATAAAAATGTTATAACTTCCAATTAATTTTTTTTATCTATTTCTTAATTTAAACTATTACTACCCTATAAATAGTCAATTAAAAAGAAATTCAACAAATGAATTGTGTTAAAATGGAATTAAATATTCTGCTCCAACTTCAATTTAAAAAATTCCGTTCTACAACAGTGGAACTACTTTAAATTGGTCATCCGCAGTGAGAGAAACTTTTAATGACTCAAAAATGTCTGCAGAAAGTGTGTAAAACTCAGGCGTTAGTTTTTTCCAGTGTTTTAACTATCGAAAATCGTTATAGGTCGCATCGAAGCGAATCATAACGAACAATAGCGCCTCTTAATTTTTCCCCCGGATTTTTGCCGTCCTCTACCCCCGATCCTACCAGCGATTCCATTTTAATCCGAATACAAAACGGGTTTCAATGAATTTTAGTCGACTCGGATGAAACATTTCCAAACGGCATTCATTTTTAATTTATCAACAATTGCAATTCGATTCCCAATGTTCATTGCCAGAATCCCTAGGCCCTCTCATAACGACGATTATTTTTGGGAAATTACAAAAAAAAATTCCAACAGTAGAATTACTCTTAAATTGGTCATTCAGATTTAAAAAATGTTTTAGTCGCCTAAAAATGTCTACAAAAATTTGTGAGATTGAGACTTTTATTCTTGTAGGGTTCTCACATTAAAAATCGTTATAGACCTCATGGAATTGAATCACTTGATTTAAATGCGGATAGAGAACGACTTTCAGTGGATTTTAGTCACTCGAGTGAAACATTCCGGAAGGGTATTCACCTTTAATTTATCAACAATTACCATTGCCTTCAAATGTTCATCCTCCACGGTCTATATACTCTCTTCTGATCGTGATTGTCTTTGGGAAATTATTCAATGACCGATCCTACAAACATCTGTCCCATTATCCAATCGATCCCCTCAGCTTTCAATTGATCGAATTGTACGTCCACTAAAATGGCCATTCAATCGAAAAGGTATTATCGTAAAAAACTTTTGACATTTTATTTTATCGGGAAAGCAATTAGCGATTGACTCGAGTGTATTTATATCTGTTTCGAGATTACAGGTCACATGCAGACCAAAATTTACTTGATGAATAGTGATAGCGCGTGCGATACGCATGCGAATGTGGCAGTTTAGTTGGTAGAAATTGTCATGCAAAAAAAGGGAAATTGAGGTGGGAAAAAAATTCCGGTTGATTAACAAACGTTTTTCGCATGACCACACAATCTTCTCTCGGGTTTTAAATTTTCGGGGCGGAAGAAGTCCTAGTTTTGGGATCTAATGACTTCCAATTTCCGCAGAAATTTATTTTCCTTAAAAAATAAATTGAGTACAAAAGAATCTACCTCACAAAATTGTTCTAGTCAATTTAATAAATATAAAATTTGAAAAAAAAAGATAATTTGTCGATAAAATCGTTTGAGGTATAATTTTTTTGCAATCAGTTCGAGTTTAACTTTTCTTTTTTTATATATAATTTTAAATAATTTATTTCTTTAATTATAAATAATTTAATTGTCTGGGGATGACACCATACGTGGAAAATCGAAAATTCCAAACGACATTTTACATCGATTTCCAGGGAACCACCGACAACTGTAGAAATTAATTCCCAACGAACCCGAAAACGATGGGCGGGATAACGGACACTCGCTAACCGTGTCGCTAACAATTATGTCGGTGAAAAAAAATATATAGCGTGTGTCCAGTTTTTTGTGAGGCACCAACTCGTGGAGATAATTGAGTGTCCTATGAAATTAATTACTAGTCGTGATCGATTAATTACATGTGGTAGTTTAAAAAAAAATGAATTCTCTGAATGATGAAGAAGAGAAGAAGGGAAGATACTACTTTGGTGTGGATTCCGTCGAAGTCGTTGCTAATATCAAAAGCCACCTTGAATTCACTGGATTCAGGGAGATTTTAGTCTGGAAATTCTCGAGCAAATTCACACTCTCCAAAAATTTTCGGCGAAAAAATTGCAACTTATGCTGGCAACAAATTTTTCTTAACAAGGAAATGGAATTTATGGAAATATTCAGTAGAAAATATTTTGCAGACAAACTTGCAGTGAGTGTTCCAGACAAATCAAATTATTGAGCCATTTATTCAATGGTTATTCCTCAATTTTTTTTCGCTCTCAGGAAATTGAAAGAAAAACGTACGGCGCCCAGCTAAAAACCTGACCCAAAAAATCCGAAACTCAAATTTGACCGACTCCAACGCTCCCATTGGAAAAAAAATCGCCCTCATGATTGCGTCCCCCTCCAGCCCCCAAAAAATTCTCTAACCCATTTATCCCCAAAAGCTGAATTCTCCAATTGTTCAACCTCCCTAAAATCGTCCACTAGCAGCGGAAAATCTTCCAAAATCGATAGCCAATTATTTAACCCCCAAATGGACACGATTGCCGCAAAGCAAAGGCTTTTACCTTCCCCATTAGCCATAAAAGAATCGAGTTCCACGCGGGTAAATGAAAGAAGAAAAAGTGATTGTCCACCCGCATCAAACTATTTACAATGAAACTCCTGAGGTGAATCTCGTAGGAGTGAGTGTAGAGCGACCTCAAATGTCGACGAGTTTGAAAACTCGTTTTCGTCGCTCGTTCCCTTACTTTCACCGCGCACAAGCCACGATTACAGCTCTCATGCCATTATCCAGCGTGCTACCTATTTAATGCAGTCCCTTTAGGCCACCATAAAAGGACAATAATGGTGTCAAGAAAATATCACAAGCCCGGGAGAGGTGAACCCCCCCTCTCTCATGAGCCAACGCTGGCACAACAGTCGGTTCTCTTTACGGTTCAGTTATATCCAACAAATGTTCCGGCACTGCATTTGGCGCTTAGCGACTCTGCTCACGAAGAGGCCAAAACTTGAGCTGAGATATCTCCCAAGAACTAGCGTTTCATTACTCATATAAATACCAGCTTCTCTCGGCTCTACCTCTTCCGTTAACTTTTGCACAGTTGCAGTGGCTCCCGGCGATTTTAGACGAGTACGCAATTCAAATTGGAGTTTCCGTAATTTTGATCAACAGACGACAACTGTGTTATCTATTTTCTGAGCATGGGTGGAGGAATTGACGAAAATTGTTGTAGAGAGGGCATTTAATTGAACTTTTTGACAATTTTTCATCTGTTTTTAGTATTCAGGTATTTAGGTATTTGGCCGGTCATTAACACCAGACAACGAGTAAGTATGAATTTTATATAATTACTATTTTTGGAGATAGTGTGGGTCGTATATTGAAATATTTTAATTTTGCTCAAATATTTGCAATCCTCAAAAAATGGAACTTCTGGTGAATATTTTGCTGTTATCAAATAAAAATTGTTCTTTAAAGTATCATCACGAGCCCAGCCATTTATTACAAAAATTTTTAGTGAAAAAATTTGAAAAATCCCGCTATAAACAATTTCGTACACCATCATTTCTCCGAGAGCATTGCTGACTGGATAAAAATCCTTCCAAGTTGCACACTCCGTTATTCAATTCCCCCAGTTAAATCCATCAACTCCATTTCAATTCTATTTGCAAACACCCGGAAAAAAGCCGAGAAAAAACTTCCATGGAGATGAATTACGAAAGAGGTACACAGGCTGAAAATTTACGATTTTCAGAGATTTATCAGTGACTTTGGTAATTCCGCCCTACCAAAAATAAATAAAAACACCTTAATCATAAGGGATTTCCAATTTTTCCATTCAACGCGTGAATAAAATTACTCTTTCCCTTAAATTGAATCCATATCCTCGAACAACTGAGTAAATAAGATTAAAAAATTTATAAAAAACCTAAATAAAAGATTTTACATTAAAAAATGCCACATCTCTGGACTTAATAGAATTCCTCAACAAGTCCGCGCGACTTTCCGAGTCAAATCCATCAACTCCATTTCAATTCTATTTGCAAACCACAAGAAAAAAAAAGCCTGAAAAAAAAACTCCCGCCGAGATGAACTGCGGAAGAGGTATCGAGCAATTTGCCCATTCCGGAAGTAAGCCAGACCAATGTTCATTTCATTGAACCTCAATGGAAATTGTTGAATGATAAATGAGGATCGTTATCGATTCCCATGCTCATCATCCACTATTTACCCAATCCCAAAGTTGTTTAGCTGGAATTCCCCGTCGACCTCGCTCTCCGGCGGAAAAAAATGAGTAAAAAATAAAAAAAACAACGGCAAACGGCGAATGCAGCGAGCGAGATGAGTGTCTGAATATTGCGTTGACCTCCACCACTGGCCGAAAGTAGTTAAGCCCCACTCATGCACAGCCGGCAATCGAAGCCCCCGGCGATAATGAATTTTAACATTGAAACCATAATTACCCAGCATTATTAATGACTGTTTATTCACTCGTCGATTCAGTTATCTCACGAGTCCTCCCACCGAGTGCAACACCATCTCCTCAACTCAACGACGAGCATTTGCTAATTAGCCCCTTAATTAATCGGCTACTGAACCTTAAAAACAGCACACGTCACACCCTTAATTAGCTAATTAATCGTGCATTAATGATAATTATTAATTAATAATTGAATCACTTGAACGATTATTAATCGAGTCCTCCCGGTCTCGTGAGAGCGTAAAGTCCAACTAAAGTCCCAGTAATTATTTCAGACTTTTAATTACACAATTTGGCGCGATTGCGGGAGGGGGGAAAAAAAATTAATTACGAGGGGATGATTATCGGAATGTTCGACCATCTGCCGCGAGCCCTTGAGGAGGAAATTTCTACGGGTATGGTAGTCCTCCAAAGGCCGACGACGCACTGACTGGTGTGGACTCTCACCGCGAGCCAGCCATAACCCGTACTGCTGCTCCTCGCTGCCTTCTCATCCTCTCGCCCTCCGCCCATCCTCATCCTTCTCATTGCAATCTTTTATTACATATACACTCGCGTTTCCATGTACCTATGGATATAGATATCGCTCGGTATGAATGCCAAAATTCACAGTTGATGGTGCACACGTTCGTGACTGTCTCAAATGAAAAAAAAAATTGCGGAGGCCAAACTTTATTCGCCGAGGGAGGTCTTGTTTGTTTCGCGGTGTTTATGTTTTGAATATTCATTGAGTTCTCATTTTTCTTTGTTGAAAAAAAAAAATTGTGCAATTTTTCCACGCAAAATTATCGGCTTAAATTAATGTATTGTTAATTTTTTTTAGCGAGTCGTGAAATTCCAGAGTCGGATCGTCAGAATTTGTGGAAAAATCAGGAGAAATTAGAAAAATTGACAACGTCAAATTCAATTCGTCCCTCGGCTTTTTTCGAGGGTTTAAAGCCCTCGTCCTTCTCATTTTATTACATATACACTGGTGGTCCCTGAACCTATGGGTTTAGATGTCGCTGGGTATGAATGCTAAAATCCACAGTTGACGGTGGACAGGTTCGTGAGTTTTTGAATAAAAAAAAATTATGGGCAAAAGACAAGAATGAAATATTATTCGGCGAGGGAGGTTTGCCGGGGTTTTGTGGTATTCACGTTTTGAATACTTCAGAAACTTCAATTTTGAATATCTTCACGGCGAGAAATATCCAAAAAAAATTACGAAACAATAAACTATGGATTGAACGAAGATGTAATTAACACTGGACATTTTTTCAAGAATTTTACTTCACTCCGGGGCTAAGTTTGGAAAGGGAGTTCTTAAAGAAATATTTAATAATTAGTCATTGCTGGAATGGTAAGCCCCAGCGATTGTCAGCCGTCAATTAATTAAATAATTACCTGAATCATATGCAAAATCCACTGAAAGGGCATTAATGACAACGCCTGGAGGCCATCAATGGCCCCGCGTCCCGCATCAGTAGATAGGGACAAATGAACTACCTAATACCTTAATTTCATTGCAATGCACGTTGGAATGCCAATATCATCGGTAGAATTGGCCATGTTGGATCAGGATTAACGCTCTCCGATCTCTCCGCCCTTCGTCTGTCCCTTCCGTACCCCGGACTTCCTCAGTCACGAGGTCAGAAGCTCAGCTGGTATAGCCTCAGGCCCCCCTCAAACGCACAGTGAGCTAATGGCCACATGTGGATTATGGATACGCCTGTAACCAATAATGTTCACTTTGTAATATTGGAGTGCATCCAGGGACACTTGGATACTTAATTTTAACACCAATTACCATTTGCTCGGTGTAAATCCAGCCGCCAGTAGCCATAAATCATTATTCCAAAGCCAAGTTGTTAATTAATTTAGCTACCAACAGCCTTATCTGGCTTTCGAGGAGTCTCATTTCCAGGGGGCGTTACCAGAAATCGAGTCGGATGAGTTGGAAAGTTTCTCAAGTAAATACCACTTGCGGTGATTAATGGGGGTCATATAATCAGGGAGAGAAGTGGTGAACTGTTATATGTCAATTCCAACGTTTTTGGTAATTGTTCAATTACCTACCGAGTTGCTAGATGAAATCCTGAGTCTTTTATTCCTGAGGTTCCAACATTAGTAATAGAAAAAAAATACCTAATAATTTTTATTTATGCTTTTTTTTTAAATTACTCGCTCGCAAAATCAAATTGATTGCATAAAAAAATTATTTTACTTTTAAAACTGATTGAAACTAGTTTTCACTGATTAATCACTTGATTTAATTTTTCACTCGGCCATCCTATCAACACAAAATCTCGTTCTGCCCTCAATTCGGTTGCGCTTTACATGCAGGCGCGCCCTCTCGGAATAAATTCATATTCCCCGACGAATACACAACATGGTAATCCTATTTGAATCGAAGAAAATCTGTCGATTCAGCCCGGAAACCAGCCAAATATCTCCACACCCTGGATTTCAGAAATCCCCACGTCTGAAAAATCACTCGAATCGCACGCAACGACTATTACCAATCGCCTCATCTCCGGAATCGACTCCGCGTGGAGCTTCGGCTTTCGTATTTCACTCTATCCAAGTACCTTTTACCGTTTTACACAAAATCAACTGTAGATTTTCCCTTGACCCGGTCGCAACTTTCTTCTCCTCTCAAATATAATTTAAAATAAGTTACAATAATTTAAATATAGATGACAATTTTTTAATTTGCAAATTGTTCTACCGTACAAAAATCCATCTTTTTTCAGTTGAAAAAAAAAATGATTTTGTCGTAATTAAACATCACAACGTACACACAATTTAACAAACCCAAATAATTTTATTAAACACTCGACGGATCCGACAAAATATACCGAAAACCTCTAAAATCTCCCTCTGTATCCCTCAATTTGAGACCTTAGACTGCAATCACAGCCCTCGACTGTCTTAAAAAGACGAAAAAACTGTCTTAATCCCAGCCGCCGCGGTCCTTGGAAAGAAGCCTCTGATATTTACCTACAAATGTAGCCAGGGATTTAGCCAAAAGAGAAAAAAAAACAAAAACACGAGAACCACTTGGAAATCCTTAAATTGCTCTCAGTCTGGTTTATTTTAGGGCATCCCTTTCGTCTTCTGCCCTCCTTTCACCCGCTTACTCATCTAGTTCACAGCACTAATTTCTTTTTCCCCCAGTCCCCCATCCCTGCCCCTAAATTCCCCAGCCCTCAGAGTGATTGAGCCGGTCTGGCACTCGTGAGTTAATTCTCCATAAGGTTTCGCGAAACCTCTGGAATTCAGTGCATCGCCAGTTTGTTCACTGTGCCATACCATTCACCACAATCAGTTGTAGTCTCTGTTGCTCTCCATCAGCATAAACCATCGATAAATTCTCACCATTGAAAATGTTAAATCACTGCCTCACAAGTAATTGAAAACAATAACTCCAAGGGGGAGCAATAATTCACCCATTTAATTGCACAATTACCACGAAATAATAGTTTGATCAGTTTTCCTCCTCGGCGTAACGAAACGTCATCAATTTAACAGTGAAAAATTACAGTTGCAGTTGTGCTGCTGTTGGTGGGTGAATCGATAGGATTTCAATCCCAATATTTGTCAACAAGCCAGTCGGCATTTTCGGCCAATGAAAATGATGCAGTTTATTGGACGGATAATGGGGGAGCCGGTTGGAATGTAACGAAAACTCTCGCGCTACCACGCGAATGGATGCTTTTAAAACCAACACTTGATTTTCCGAAAACACCGCCTGAGGAGGAATTTAAAATGGCACATTCACTCGGAGAGCTTCAACCGTTAGGGGGGGATTTTTTGCACGAGTTTTTAACGCTCATTCAGCCCTACGATATTCCACTCGGTAAATACAAAGCATTTTCGGATTTTTGGGGAGATTTGTTGTGGCTATTTTTTTCATTGGGAAAAACATTTTTTACCATCAGCTCCTTCAGGTAATTCTAGTAATTTAGATTGAATTTAAAAACGTTAATTTAAGGGTGTACTTTTTGTTTAGTTAAAATGAAAAATATGTATTTTATTAAAATTGTATCCAAGAGGGGGATTAAAAATTGAAATAAATTTTGACTGAATTCAACAGATTTGGTATTAACAAAATACTTACAACTTTGATGAAGTACGTATTTGTTGGCAATTTGAGTAATTTTGAGAATAATTTGTCGTTGGAAGAAAGAGGAAATTTCAATGAATATAATAATAATGTATTGCCTCGAATATTAGATCTGCTGAGAGACGCAATGGAGGGCCGTATAACAGCATCGAAACTCATATCCGAGGTAAGAACCACTCAGCCTTGTATTTGCTTACTCCGAGAGGTAACTCACATCTCGCGGACATATATCTTACCTGAATACTCAGATACAAACGTAAATTTATATCAAAATGTGTTCCAGTGCATGCATATGGAGGTCGGCTTCCTCTCGCTTCTCGGTGTCTGCTGTATTTTGGCGTGCGTGATTCCTGGCACTGAGCTCTGGCTCGCCTGTCGTCCAATCAGGGATTATAAACCCTCACGGCATCCTGGATTTCTGGCCTTTCTATTGTCCATTCTAGTTTTACTACTTGGGTGAGTTACACTTGTGCATCCGTAACTAGATTTCAAGAGGATACCGAGGAATTGATGAATACACTCTGAATTTATAACTTCAAGTGAGCCTCATCTAGGGAGAAATGAATTTCCTTATTTATAACAATTAACAATTTATTTTATTTCAGGTTTTTATTAATGTTTGAAAATATTTTTACGTTTCATTAAATATATAGAAGATCGTTAAAATTAACGATTTCATTCGAAAGAAAAAACAGGAAAGCTTTATTTAATAGCAAATATACTCTACATGGACAAAAACAATTTTTTTGTCACGCAAATTTAGTGGAAAAGAAAAAGTTTTTTTTTTATAATTTGTGGAGTCTTTTACAAATTTGCAATGAATTTCTGTCCATGCCAAAATCGTAAAATGTAATTTCAATGAGTTCTGAAAGACTATCTTTGAATACAAATACAAGAAAAAGTGGAAAAATTTTACTTGTCAGGATTGGATTGAGTGGAATGATAATCTCCAATGAGGCCGCAAACATGGGAATATCAAAAATTTCAGCAGTCGTAGAAACGGCAATTGAGGACTTCAGAGACTACCACACAGGCACAACTGGACACATACGCAAGTGTCTCACTCGGAGTCTTGATGTCGCCAGCGAGGCCATCATGGCCGATTTAGATAGTAAGTGATTGAAACAAGCAAAGAGTGCATTGGAAAAGTTGCCACGTGATAGCATCCGAAAATTTTTCGATGAGATTCTCCATCATAAATATGACAATCGACCAATTTATGGCCAATGTGAAATCAATGCTGAGAGATTTACAATCTCCACTTCCAATGGCTATCCAGGATTTTCCGGATGTGTCAGAATTCATGCGGTCAACGCTTAATCAATGAATTTCATTTTATCATTTCTGCCGGATAAACTCAGTTTCAATGATCGCTCTGGTTGTCTAGATGTGGAGGAGCTGCTTGGTAAACCCGTACAAGGGGATTTGGCAACCGAAACCGCACTGGAGATTGCTCTTGCGAGATTTTTTCAAATTGCGAATAGTAAGAAGCCTTTTAACCAAGTAGATATGCTAATTCACGAGCTGTACTGCTAGTTCGCTGGGTTTTCATTTTTTTTCCGGCCTAAATGTGGAAAAAATTCGCCGAGAAAATTTGTAAATTTATTTAAATTTTCAAAAAACTCGGCGAATTGAATTAGATTTATTTAATTTTTAAAAGTAAATCTGTCTTCATTTGCATTGATTTTTCAATTATTATAGTTGGAAAAAATAAAAATAAAGTTAGGAAAAATTACTTAATGGAATTCAGTGACTCGATGAATTTAATTATTTCATTTGACTTTCAATTGATATAATGAGAGAGTGACGCTGCAATTTCAGAAATCAATGGGCCCACGACAGCGGCCCTCATGTCATGCTCAAGTGGAGTCGTTACCATTTAGCATCGCTCTCAAACGATTAAAAACTTTGCGCTATAGAATACCGAATCGCGGACGATATGGGAGAGTGCAGGACGACTGTAACTCAAGGCCTTGAATATTCATAGACATTCAATATTAAAGGACAGAAGTGCCGCACCTATGGTATCTTCCCGAATGATTTACAGTCGTTTGAGGCAGTACCTTCACACAGACGAAAATATTCAATAAAAGTTGCCAGTCTTTTCGTTGTTCGGGTTAGAACTGCGATCGTAGACAATTCGTAACGGTAGTCGGACGATTAGTTCCTGCCCGAAGTCACTTTAAATAAAATAATAAAATAATGTTTAAATAAAAAAAAAACCGACAGTCGTCTTTCCGATAAATCGAGGTTTTTATTAAAATATTTCTGCCTCAAATAAAATTCTATTACCTCCCGAGGCAACCCCTCCTCCTTCAATGGTTCCCTTTTATCGAAAAACAAGAGGGGCTTAGAAAGTATTCACCCGGAGTTACCGGCTTGAATTGCATTTTTCAGCGAGCCAGGAACTTTCAAGCCGCGCAAGGACCATCCTGAAAGAGGGTGAACGAGCTCGTGAACTAGGTGCGGGATTGAGTCGTGAGGCGGATGAGCTGAGACGTGAGCTTGAATCACTGGCAGCCAGTTGTGCACCCCAAGATCGTCCTCTCTGTGCAACAATCAATCCAGCTGGCCTTACGGTGTCGCTGAGGGTCGAACGTGTACGTATTTTTCGATTCAATGTATGACAGGTAAGAAGTGCAGAAGTAATAATGCATTGCACGCAGAGGACAATTTAATGGAGACACCTAGCTCGGAAGACATTCCATGGAATTTCGAGAAGTCCAATGGAAAATTTGTTATTAAAAAAATTCATCTCATTCTAAGTTGACTAAGATTTTGGTTGTCATCAACCCGTTTGTTAAAACATTTTATTTATTTTTTTTATAAAAAAGAAAATACGTCTAGTAGTTAGAAATCGCGGGAACAGACCTCGATTTATTGCCAAAGAAAAATGATTTCTTCGTATAAAATTCTAGAGATTTTATATGAAATCGAAATCGGGATGAAGATTGGGCCATATAATAAGTCCCTACTGTACGTATTAATCAGCTTGACTTTGAGACTCTCTCGTATTTTTCCAATCGGAAGACCAAAACAATTAGAGGAAGGCAATTGGAGTTTCTACAACGAGCAGCTCCGGGCAAATAAATTTTATACGAAAGAAGGTCCATTGAAAAGGGCCAGTGCCGGGTGAAGCTATATTTAACCGTCTGTAGCAATTGAACAAGAGTCACTGGGAGATATATGTTTCAAAGACGATTGCAATCAGCCTCATTTTTGTTTCGTTTCTCAAGTTACTTAGAGACGAGAGGCTATTGCGTCTACGTGAAGTCAGTCAGGACAATTTAACTGAGGCTGGGCGTCAAGCACGAGGGGAGTACCTTTACGTGCCGCATTACATTGCTCGGAGAACACTGGAGGCGAGAAATTGTAAGTTTCAGTTTTCATTTGAATAGGTCTGGCATCTCTAGGGTACTAAACAGGCTAGCTCGTTGTAATAGGATAGTTAATTAATGACAAAATTTTCAGCAAATGCATTTTACTGAAATATTTTCCCCTACGGGCATTTCGTCCGAAACGTTTCAATTTATATCAGATTTTGCCGAGTGATACTCGGCACAACAATTTACCTCTCCTCTACGAAGATTAAATTAACGCAAGTCAACAATGATCCCAGCCCGGCGGCATTGTCTCTCAGTTGCCGAGAAGAAAGGCGATAAGGTGCCGCCCAAAGGCGTCAGACAACTTTTACCCCAAATATAGGTCAGAGGCAGTATCTTGGCAAGCTGGAGTGCACATTGGTACACTGGGAGGAAGAACGATCATAGCTATCACAACTTGAAAGTTTAATGAATCGATTTTATCATCACTTGTGTCCTTTCTCCCGCCTGAATACACAAATCCTCCATATTCCAGTTTTTTTTTCACCGATAAAATTTGAAATTTAAGATCAATGTCGAAATACAAGTTTATTTTTTGCCGCCGAGTTTATTCGGCAAAAAAAATTGAAAAATGCCTGTATTGCACTTATTTTTCTATGATTATATATATATATTTTTTTTTTATTGTATGCATTTAAACCGTAGGGTTTATTTTGCAGAAAAAAAGACAATATACAGATATTTAACATAAGGAAAAATTAACATGATTGCGATATTTTAGAAATTAAATTGTTAGTGTTAGATCTTAAACTGTTAGATTGGGGGGTAGGAACCACAGCCCCTCAGGCGCCTCAACATTATATCTCTGTTGGACTGATATTTTGGGCATTGCCATAACACATGGTTAAGATCTTCTTGCGAAG
>JAPYZM010000204.1:0-37322 GCA_030522845.1 Psyttalia concolor
TGCCACAGAGAACTTTCTCTTGGTAAACCATGGTTTTCCTATGATTATATTTCAAGGGAAAGAACAAAAGCATTAGCTCAGCCAAATCTTTTCTTTTTCATCATCATCATCATTTGAAAATTAGTTGGCGAATTGTTCATAATATTTTGTTTACACAAAAATTGGAGAGAAAATAAGAGAAAAGTCAGAAATACATTTGCGGATAAACACAAATAAATAGACGGCGTTGATTTGAGGAAAATATTATTTGCCCCCGATTGAAGGCATGAAAAGCTTCTAGTGGCATTAACTGGACCACCGACGGTACCTCTATTTACTCAGTTACGTTAGTAGATGAAATCGTGGTCAAACGTCCCCTGCAAGCATCTACGAATTGAGGCGTTTGATTGATAGCAGCAAACAGCCAGCGAGTCCCCCCGTGTTTACAGAATATCACATACACTCGATGTTTTTTCTTTCCTATTCATTCCATCGCTGGCATTATAATCGCACAGTTGGTCTCCAGTAATAAATAGGTGACGCGACGACTACGGCTAATGGGAAATCCATAATGCTCTGCCCTATGTATACATAGCCCAGTAGATACGAGGTGGAAACGAATTTCTCACTAGGATTTTCGTAAACCCAAAAATAGTAATATTTTAAAAGCTCCTTCAGCTTCTTCCCCTCTTTTTATACATTTCATCGGATTTTTTTTTGTCTTGGTCTTCTCCGCAGATATACGACGCGAGATAAATTCAGCGCGCACGAGAATATTCGAGGAAGCGCGGAGCATTGAATCAACTAGTACTGAACTGAACGGACAATTAAAGACAGTGCGGAAAATCGCGAATTATGTTGTACCGTATATTCAGGCCTTCGAGGACGTCAGGTGGCTCGTGGGCATCGGTACGTTAATTAAAGTTTGTGTATTTACCGAAGAGTTAGAAACAATTCAAATTTAATTAAATACAAACATTTGATGAATTTTAATTTTTTTACTAAAATCATTTCTGTCAAAGAATAATAATTCAGTGATTTTCACTTCTTAATGTTTAACCTGTTTAACCAGTTATTCAATTCAAAGAATTAAAATAAGCGGTTAATGGAATTAATATTGGCCAACATTAGTTGACTATTGACAGAAAAAATTCAAATACTAAATAGCAAAGAGGAGAATGTGCAATCGCAACGATAGCCAGAATCAGGTAAACTATTCACAATAGCGATAATAGTAAGGAACATTTGGTCTCTCTTATTCCGCAGGTGCTGTCACCGTTGTTCTTCTTATCTGGATCTTGCTGATATCCGCCTTGATATGCCGTTGCGGATCAGCTGAGGGTAAAATACGTTCTACGTTGTTGTGGTGAGTTCACTGTTTCCCCTAAAATCACTTATTGTTTCCCACAAATTGACCTCTACCACTGGTTTCATTCAAATGTCATCCACAAGTTCTGAAATTTCAAATTCTCGAATAGTTTACAATTACCACTGACAATACAGCAGCAAATATTAATTGATGGAATTCAACTCGAATAATCAGCGCTGCTGTAGTCAGCTGTCTTGCATCCATTGGTCTTTGGGGCGTTGTGATAGGAGCACTTGGAATTTCCACCCATACGGAGATGCTGGTATGCCGGCCACTCGAGGATCCCAACTATCGGACATTAGAAACTATTCTGGAGTCCAAATTGTTTTTGGGACGACCCTTGACTATGCCACTCAATGAACTTTTGCAGTATGTACCTTATTCTATTTTTAATAATTCCGAATTAAATGGCGTCAGCGAAAAAAAAAAAACTAATTTTGCTAATCAAGTTATTTCTATTATAAACGATTTTTCTCCGCAGCATAAGAGATTGAGATTGAGATTTGGTTTCAATAATAAAGGTGTTTAATTATTTAAATTAACTTTTACTTGAATGAGCTTCTATTTTCCGCATTAATTGTAATCCTTTACAATCTAAACTTTCTGACCTCTCGTGCATTGCCGATAATTCCGGTGTAAGTGACTAAGGAGGGATCTTAATAATAGACAAGTCTCGTAACTCTTACTTCACCCGGACGTTTTTAAAATTTTTTTTTCCCTCAAGAAAATGCGAGCAGGATGAAGCGGTTTATCCCGCGTTTCCACTAGGCAAAACCTCAAACTTGGAACAACTGGCAGATTACTGGACGTGGCCGGGACTTTCCAAAGCCTTTTCTCTGCTGAAAGTTGATCTCAAAGGTTTTAAGATACTCACCCCGAGCTTGGAGGGCAAACTGGAGAGCCTTCTGTACGCTTGTAGACCCAATCTAACCGAGCACAAGATAATGGTAGCTATACATTGGTTAATTAAAAGTTTTCCAGTAGTAAACAGCTGTAGATTGTCATGCAGATTCGAGGGCCAATTCTTAATGAAGACATGACGACAATGTCAAATCAGATTTACAATGTGGGCAATCAGTTGACCGATATGAGAAGTTCAAAGGCATTTGTGGGCATTAGTACGGCAATGCAGAGTCTCATTGCAAAAAAAGTTAGACCACTCATGGAAATTCAGGACAATCTCATCGATCAGCTCACTACACTGGAGATGCAACTGGAGCCATTTTATCGGAAAGCGAATCAAACACTCGGACATTTGAGGACTGTTCAGAGTTATATTGATGGTCAAGGGGATGTTATTGCTCAGATGGTAATTGTTGGTTGTTTCGTAGCCATTTTTTAATTTCTTATCAGAGAAATTATCCAGAAAGGAGAGGAATCCTTTCTTAGTTTCACGTTAAAAGCCACGAATTACTCATTAAAAAGTACCTAACAATTTACGTAATTTTTCTGGAAGTAAAATCTAACAGAGATTTCTGGAATAATTGTTCCCTAGAACATAAAAATTCTGGGATGTTTACTTATTTTTACGCAACTTTCCAGAAAAATGAATAAATTCTCAATGGACAATTTTTTTTAGACAATCCCACCGAGAAAATTTAAATTTCGCGGGTTTTTCTCGTTTGTCAATGGTAATTCGTGAAAAAGGCAATGCTCCGGGGATTCCCCCGATTATGTGAACAGATTAGTACGAAAATTGACCGCTTGACGGCTGACTGAATCTCATTAATTCTAGAAAACCAAGAGCTACATCGAAAGATTGACTGGTTATCTTGATCAATGGCGCACTCACGTTTTCAATGAAATGAGAGCAGGTGTTACCAAGTGTCGTCCACTGTGGGACATCGCTAATGGTATTAAATTACTAATGTGTCAGCACGTACTAGGTCCACTGGTTAGTGGCATTACCCTCTCCATAGCCTCCCACCACCTCTGCATAATTATTAACGATATATTTACCTTCGACTGCAGAATGGTTGCTGGTTCCTCACTGTTTTATGCATCGCGGTGATGATGCTCAGTACACCGGTAGCACACACTCTGGCCTCGGTGTACCGACGTGACTCAAAAAAAATTGATGTCTTCCAGTCGGGAATAATGTGAGTCACTACTTCCTCTGGTCTCATAATAGAATGCAAATATTTGAGCTGGGGATAATACGATAACAAGATGATAATGTTATTTCTCTCTAGAACACCGCCTGACACCCAGAGCATCAACAGAGACACTTGGCGGAGCCCGCCGTGAGTGAATAAACATGATTTCACGCACGTACGGAAATATTCAATAGAAAATCCTAGCGAATTCTCAAAACTACTCCTCAATTTTTGGGGACATTTTTACTATTTATTTACTGGCTCAATTTGAGTTGGTTGTTTGATACAATTTATTTTATTGAAATACTTACGGCAGGACTTTCTCCAATTTTCCTAGAATTTTTTCTTTAATTTTTTTCAATGGGGAAATAACGAAGAATTGTGTCAAGAAAATTTGACCTGAAAAGTAATCGAAAGTTCAATAGAATTGTTTAGACTTCGAATTCGTTAGTGTTTCCTATTAATTTTTTAAACAAGTGCAATTATCATTCTCCCCCGACCCCGAAGTCCACTTCACATCGAGTAGTCTCCGGGTATTTTTTTGGCCTTTGTAAATAAAGTTAATTGCGAAATGTGGGAGAGAAGAGACGGGCCACCAATAACCGTCAGTCTTTATCCTTTATTTTACTGATTTTTTTTATTGAAAATAATATAAAAATGAATATTACAGACCCCCACCACCACAGGGAAATTGGGTAACAGTATAGAATTCAGCCGACCCTGGGGAAGGGGCTGGTAAGGACGAGATAAATCAATAAAAAGGTGAATAAAGAAGAATGTGAGAACTCTTCGGAAGTAATGAAGTGGTAATGACTGATAATATCGACTTCACTTTGAGTTGGGGAAATTTTAAATATGATGTGACAAATCATCAACAAAATATCACGAGAAAATGTTATAAAATCGCTAAATCGCATATTAAAAATGTCTTCATATTTTATGCTAATAAATTTGCAATTTTCGTTTACATTAAATTACTTTTCTAAATTTCTTGTTTCACTATCAAAATTAAAAACTCAAAAATAGAACAATCGCGTGACATTTTGTTTACTGAAAATATATATAAAGACATCTTCGGAATTGCTAAAGTGGGGAATTCGTTGATATTTATATTTAATTCATAAAAATGGCTTGAGATATTCGAGGAAAAGATGAGAAATGAGACTTCACGTTTTGTGAAGTTTCATCTGCTCTTGTGAATTGGTGCAACTGACCGAGAGATATGGTCCCGAGGGTGGATTAACGGCGAAGATAAGGAGATCTCGGATTATATCATGACAGACAGGAAAGCGGCTGAGCTTGCGTGCCCTAGTGTGTTGTTGGCAATGCACTGATACGTCCCAGTGTGTTGTCTCATGACTGATGACACTTGCATCCAGGATGTTTTCATCAGATTTTCGGAGCCGTCGGTAGTGTGCACCGTTCCCCCGTGTTCTTCGTCTGAAGTGAAATATTTTAAGTAGGTAAATGACGATCTATGGCAAATTACTGTGACATTTATAAGCTTTGATAAATCCAGTGAAACAATAAAATTAGGACTGAATCAGTCGAGCTTTTGCCTCAAATTATTCGTCAGCAGAAAAATTATTGACTGACTATTTATTACTAGTTTGGTCTTTGTTCTTTTCAGTTTTAAAAGTCAGCCCAGGAAATTCCGTAGAAATATGAAAACAAATCGTAGAATTTACGGGACAATTGATACTTTACAGAATTTTACTTCGCTCCCAGACTACACTTGGAAATGTTATTCTTGGGTATTTTTTCTTTGCTGGTAATGTTTCTTGAATTATTGAATTGTTCTCTACTTGTAATGACCTCTAGACTGCAGTGATTAATAAAAATACGCACTCGGCAATTTGAGGACAACCCCATCGCTAGCGGAGCGAAATTCCCAGGAGATATCCGGCAAAGGGAAGCCCTTGGCTTCGCAATTAAATGCAACTCGTTGACCAGACGGAGCGGCAGTATCCCTCAGCGGTGAGAAAATCCATGGACGACTGGGACACGGCCCGAGGTGTTTGAGCTTTAGTGAGGCCTTCCTAAGCCGCATCGCTTCCTCATGGAGAGCGCAGGGTGTCGAATAAGTCTCATTGTTGCTGCCACACGCTGGACTCTGCTCCATACACACGCAAATTGCCTCTGGCTCATCCTAAATAATATGCCAGCTCATTAACTGTTCGACTTTATAATTTCTGGCTCAATGGAATACCTCATTTGTACTATTTCGCCATATTTCAATGAATGGCAAATGCGAAAATGTGAACTGAGGGCCCCTAGTAGGCGGCCGAGCTACTGCAGATGGCTATGTATTACAATGTATATAACGTCTGATTGCTTGATTGCTGTGCATTTAACACTCGGCACTGCCTACACGGGTCACCGACACTTGCCATTATCTCGTCAACTATTCTAACACGTAATTATAGCTGTTCTCCGCTCAGAGAAATTATTTCTCCACAATCTTTTCCCCCGAGGAATCACCACTCACACCAAAATTATTTTCTCTTCTTCTCCTTGGGTTAATTATTTTTAATTATTTTTTCATCAATAAAATCCGGGGAATTCAAGCCTCGATTTATCGGGGATTGGAAGTTTTTAGGACTGAATGCCAAAAGTGAACAATTGAGTGAATAAAAAAATCGGAAATGATATAGGAATTTTTCCGGGGATTTTTATGAGGTTTTACATTTAAATAGGATTTTTTTTTCTCTGTAGCTGGCGTAAAGTTCATATTTTTCTTGCGGCAAATTTGACTTTGGCTCTCTGACGGCAGATAAAATTTTGGTCTCTTGGGTTATTTTATTTTTTTTTTTTTGAGGTAGAAATATATTCTTTTGATTAAAACCATTCAAACCTTATCACGGAGATCGTTTCTCAATTGACAGAGATAATTCGTAGCGCAGAAGCCCTCCTTTCGTCTTTTGGGATCGAGACTGCTGATGGTCGCATTCCAACAGCTCTCGCCTTCGAGTTTAGCGCATCTACCACCTGGACAGCACTCACAGGGGTCAGCAACGGATCCCAGGAGACACCTTGAGGAGTTATCCGGACACCTGGAAGTTCATTCCACCACAAAATAATGATTTTTCATTTTTATTTCCCCCATGGCAAATCGAGTTTCAGAAAAATATTTGAAATCTAAGTGACTCTGCAATTGATGAATTATTGATCGTCCGGGCACAACAAATTAAAATATTTTTAGTAATGAATTTTTTTTTAGCTACATTTTGGACTAAAATTTTTTATAACTAGCATTTTTCAATTCACATTCCACAATATGTTAGGATTTTTTACGACTGTTGAGCGACTTGAAACTTCTCGGGGATCAGTGCCTCGAGGCGTATCTGTGTGAAGGGAGTGGGGGGCAGCAACTGTGTAGTGAGCGCCGTAAGAGATCTATAGTTTACTACCGACTCCCGGACGTAAACTGGAAGAGTGGGGAGAGCCATGATTCTCGAGGAGATTAATAAAACGCGAATTGCTTCGGATACGAGCGCATCGGTGAGTCTACCTTAAAAACGCTGTCCGCAGAGTGCAATATTTTCCACTAAACAAAATTACAGTCTTCCTACGCGGAAATCTTCAATAAATAAACAAAGGTGAAGATTGTCACTGGTATTCAATGTTTTGAAAAATAAGAGATCTAAAAAAATGTAAAAAAAAACTCTTTAAATCGCGAACTAACTTTCTCGAAAAATACTTTTCGACATGTGTTCTTAGAAAAATTGTTTGGCCTGAATAAAATCTGGGGAAATAATTTCTCACTTCACTCGCAATGGAACGACTCAATAATTTAAAAAAGAATGGTATCTGTCTCACTCTCAGAGCCGAGACTACAACGATACGGAATGGAAGAAGAAGAACTGACAGAAGATAGAAAATTAACTTTTAATTTATTGCGATTCAACGATTTCACCGATCACTGAATAATCGATTTGTCCGATGAAATTGAATTAGAGACAACTGAATGATCAATTACCTGTACAATTCACATTCACCGCAGTCTTTCAGGCCCATAGCATTGCTAATTGTATCATCAGCGCAAATTTCAATGCACAACCACAAACTGAGAGACAGAAATGCGATGATAAATGGAGTGGAATAGGTCATTTTAACGACTGACCAAAACGCAAAGATGTTCTGGACAGTTGTGCGTTACCCATGCCATGAAGCGAAGAAGAGGCATAAGCGAGAGGGAGTTATTTCATTGCTGAGTGGTAGGGCTGCTCAAAGAGGGGATTATGAAACTGTCGAGGAGAGTTCCATCTCGCTCATTATAAATTTAATACTATTTTTGGATTAGAAGGCATGATTATTCTGGGTATCTAGTTCCTAAGGGTTTCTCCCTTCTCCGAGGTAGAAATCAAGTCCGCACTTGGGTATTTTCCGAACGAGAGGATAAATTTCACAGGATAAATTACTTTTCTTCGCTATAACCAATTTGCAGAAATTAATCTCGGACGGATGAGTAATTTTTATTGAATATTTCTCTAAGCGCACCCGCGCCAATGCCACACTCCACAAACTTTCTACATTTTCTCAGTAAAATAAAACAACTGATAAGAGAATTCATAAAAATTGGTCATATCCGGTTAAAACGTGGAGTTTTAATAAAAACGAAAGAAAAGCCAGTGGAAGATTTTCAGAGAACTTTATTTTTAAGCATCTGGCGTCGTTCTATCGACATCTGGTGCACATTTTTTTAGTCTTATAATACCGCCCGTGAAATGTCAAACCCAGTGACAGTGTCACAGCGGCGAGGATCATCAGTGCGAAGGATATGAGGGTAAGTGGACTGGGCACAAGTGTCGAATGACCAATTCTGCTAATAAAGTTGCTCATCCAGGTGAACAAGCTGCGGGTGTCCTGTTGATATTGCACGGCAATCTCATGACCTACCGGATGCCAGGTCACATACCTTTAGTCATAGAAAGGTGGGACAAAACCGTGAGTTTCGTTTTGTCTAATATATTCACAGAGTTAAATTTCATACGACGGCATTTTAAAAAAATACTTATACATCAATTTAAGGATAATCAGGCGAGAAAGAAATAGAGGCGGTGACGAGGAGGAGTTGTCGGTGTTGTCTGGCAGACAGACAATTGCTGAACAATAATTTTTTTTTTCATTGTAATAAAAAATTCGAAAGTATCTCAAATTGCAGGGTTTTTTACAATAATTTTTTTTTGAACGAAGTTCATGTTCCAAGTTCTGCGGGCTCGCTCAAGTACCCTCAATATTATTACAGCTATTACACACTAGTAACTACGCGCTAGATTAATATCTCTCAATCTCTTGCTGGATAAGAATATATCATACATTTTTTATACGAGAGATTCTCTAATTTTATAATTTTGTTTATTTTATATACAAAAGAAATGTACACGTAAATTCCGTTTCAGTAGTCGTTATCTATACCGCCGGAAAAGTAATTTACGATTTTACATTCGTTTTCGATGATTTTTTTCTTCACGGGTTTTGTGGGTGTTTTTCTTAAAATTTTCAATAATAGAAATTACAATGTGACTATAATGGGCTCTAATTGATGACCTGATTTTGCTCCAATTACAAAATTAAAATATTTATCTCAATAATCCACAATCTTGTGAAATAATAATGATGCCGGGTTGTGCCGATGTCGTCCTCCTCCCCCAAATCAATAAACCTGCGGCTCACTCATTACACTTCCCAATTCACCCACTCAACCGCCATAATTACTGTCTTGATGATGAACACCAGCCTTTGATGATTTTGCCCGCATGAGCGACTGCAACAGTCTAGTCGATCTCTTTAGAGTTGCTGAAGCACTGGAACTCCTCACCACCGGCAAATCTCTTAATTGTGACGAAGCCTGGGAGTGTTGAGTATTCGAGTTGCTCTCAATGGACTCATCAGCATTTCGCTTTTCAATTATTCCCATCTCATTTGAATATCTCCGAGTTGTTTCGCTGTCTGAGCCAGCGGAAATTCTCTTTCTTCTGTCATTATTTATTTCGCTGGAACACTCTATTGAGCAACAGTGGTGACAGTCAGGAGCACAGCCGCGAGCATCTGAGCTACACTTGCACTGACTCTCAGTCCCAACTGCCTCATTCTTCGTCAATTGGTGGGAGCTATCAGCGCAATTAATGGAGCAACAAGAGCGGCAGTCATCAGCACGTCCAAGACCATCACGACCGCACTGGCACTGGCTCTTTTGTCTTCTGAGCTGTTGTCCTCTGCGCTGATCACGAATCATAGTCTCTTCATGTCTCATTTGCGGTGAGTCACTAGCGCAGTTAACGGAACAACAGGATTGACAATCATCAGCGCAACCTTGGCCATCAGTTCCGCACTGACACTGTCTCTTCATACCGAGCTCTCGCCCTCTCCCAGCATCAGCATCTTTCGTCTCTTCCGGTGAGCATTCAGCGCAATTAACAGAACAACCATATCGACAATCATCGGACAACGCGAGATCATCATCCCCGCACTGAGACTGACTCATTTTTCCCCTGAGTTGTTTGCCATTGTGCTGATCGACGCTGTAATTATGCCGACTCTGAACTCTAGATGTTTCATTTCGCCTCATTTCCGGTGCATCTTCAGCGCAATTAACGGAACAACAAGATTGACAATCATCGGCACACCCACGACCATCATTCCCACACCGACACTGACTCTTTATCCCCCTGACTTGTGGTCTACTATCTGTTCCCGCCATTTTCTTTTCCCTGTTAATGTCATTAAAAAATGCCGTACTACGAGAATAAACCGTTGGATGAAAGGCAGACTGACCTGGTCGTCTGCAGGGTGGCATGCAGCTCACTCGGTTCGTCTGGGGTCTACTGGTGGCACACAGTGGGGATGATGGCCTTGGACAGCATGCGGGAGGTGGAGTGCACGGTGAACAAGATGGCGGTGGTGCACATGGCGCGACCTTGACAACTGTTGGCCGACATTTTGTGGCAGTGCAGGGATCACATGGTGGCGGCAGACATGGCTGACACTTGGAGCAGTTGCACTTGGGCCCGGGCGGAGCTCTGGGTGTTGGACAGCACAATTTCGCGTTTGGACAGCGTACTTTGGTCTTTGGGAATCGTCGCTCGCTGGGAGGACAGGCGCACTCTGGAGATGACGGGCAGTCGCAGGAACATTCGCGATCAGCTCGGGCGTCGACCTGAGGGGGAGGAGGGCAGTTGCAGTTTCTAGGCATTGGCTGGCACATGCAGTAGTTGCCGATGCATTGGCAACAGTTGCGGGGCTTCAGGATGGATTTTGGTGCCGGGGAACAGGGCGGACAGGGGCCCGACGTGGACGGGCCCGGGCAGCTTCGCTGATCGTCACAGGAGCCACCTCCGCATGCACCACCGGATAGCCTCTCGTCAAAGGTGCAGGTCCTCGGGGACGATTTGCAGGGCTTGGGAGGCGGAGAACACGGTCTGCAAGGGACTGCGCGTCTGCTGTGCAATTTATGATGCGAATTGTTCGGTTATTGATTTATTGATTAGTTATTTTTTTACACCCAATTATATGACGCTAATTACCTACTGACTCAATAAATTCTGCCGCAATGAATTTACGATTTAAAAAAGTTAGAACTAGTGTTTGTGGTCGTGCGAGATTCATCACGTCAATTTACTTTTGAGCGCAGTGCGCAACTTACTGCGCATATTGCACATGCGCCGTCTGTTCAATTATGATAACAGATCAGTGGCGGGATTTTGTGAAAAAGGTAACTGCTATAGTAGTTATCTCCGTTAAAGAGATTCCGTCGAGTCTTTTAATTATTTAAATCAATTTAAATGTCTTTGAATGAATTGATATTAAAACATACGTTGGAGCACAACTGCAACACTTGCAGCTGTTCTTCTTCCCGTGATCGCTCCACTGTCTCCTCAACTCGCTAAAATTCGATAGCCACTCGCAATTTGGTTTAGGCGGTGAATTACTATTCCACGCCTCTTCCTCAGCGCACTGACACGGTCCAGGACACGCTCCAGTGGCAGCTGTACCTCTCGGTCGAAATCCCCCACAATCTGCTCTGTCCAGACAACCCACGTTCTCTTGACACATACAAGAACGTATCCGCGGCTCAGACGCTAGACATCCGGATCTTCCGCCGGCGCAAGCTGATCCTGTGTAATACCATTTGTTCATGTAGCCACGTATAGAAACAAGAATAATCATGAAATCGAAGGATTTCGATAGAAAAGTCTATTGATCTGTTTTAAAAAGTGACGAACCTCAATTTTTCTAAAAAAAAAAAACACATTTTTATCTCTACTTTTTTTCATTAAGAAAATTGGGATTGATAATATTTTTATTGAAAAAAAAACTTCCATTACCTAATTTACTCTCCAGACAGAATTTTAAAAAATTAATTTTCAAATTTTTTACAGGAATCTTTTATATAATTGGCCGGAAACTCGGGAAATTGAACAAGAGTGGAATATAAATTTCTACCGAATTCCCTAGGCTTTTCAATTATTTTTTATTCTTTCCCAATTTAGACAAAAATTGTCAGTGAAACTTACCGCAGCATCCGGTGCCTGGAAATCGGTCACCAGCAATAGAACTGTCGCAACAGGACATTATAAATTTCCAATGAATTTTCAATACCGAGAATTAACGCAATTGATCGATGACGTACAACCGCGCATTGGCTACCTATTGAGATATATTTTCACTGAGACCAACATGTTTGTTTTATAATGAGGATAGGTACAGAGGAGAAGTGAATGAATGAGGAGATGGGCGTGAACCCGTCATCCTAACAATTTCGGTGGATGTATTTGCACTGTAATTTAGTCGAGATGTCCAAAATTTAGGTTTCAAGCAATGACTGGAGATTCAAACGAGCGCTAGCTTCATGACGCTGATTAATCATTGCCGGTAAGAAAGGAGGACGACGGTAATTAATAATTTAGTATTTCAGTTTTTATCAATTTATACTCTACATTGAGAAATAAATGTTCTTCACGCAAGTCAATTTACTTCAGGAAATTGGATTTTATGAGCTAAAGAATTTTTCTTCTCCCTATAGCGCAATGGTTTTTGAATATGACTTATTTACCGCTCGTATTGAATGATTATAATTCATTTACTTGCTATAAATTTAATCATTTACCTTTATTTAGGATTATAAAATTTTCGAATTTTTAGATCCGGTCAAAGTCCTTTTATCAGAGCAAGAAGTGACACTATCTGTGGTAGGTAAAGGGAGAGTGATGTCGGTATAATACCCGCTATTCCCCGCTCATGGTAACGTATCAACATTTTTTAGTACCGACAGCATTGGAATAAATCGATTTCGGAGGAACCAGCAGAGGAGCGATTTTACGCGTTTTATGTTGATATAAAAACTTTTTTTTCTCCCGCTAGGTGGTGTTTCAGTCAACGGATGCACCGAGGAGGGACTACGAGGGAAACGAGTTATTTTAATGAATACCTTATATCTCGGGAACTAATGGGCCGATCAACGTAAAATCAATTTCGTCTGAAAGGGCTCGAGGAGTTGTAACAGATTTTCCGTTTTTTTAACGAGAAATAATTTGTGAAAATTCATTAATAATCAAAAACTGGTTTTGAGAAATTTTCAAAAAATTTTTTTTGTCAAAAAGTGGAAAATCTGTTTTGACTCCTCGAGATCTTTCGAACGCAATTGATTTCACGTTGATTGGCCCATTAGTTCCCGAGTATTAGGTATTCATTACAATAGCTCGTTTTAATGAATACCTTATATCTCGGGAACTAATGGGCCGATCAACGTAAAATCATTTTCGTCTGAAAGGGCTCGAAGAGCTGTAACAGATTTTCCACTTTTTAACAAAAAATAATTTTTGCAAATTTATCAAAACCAGTTGTTGATTATTAATAAATTTTCAAAAATTATTTTTCGTTAAAAAGTGGAAAATCTGTTACAACTCCTCGAGCCCTTTCAGACAAAATTGATTTTAGGTTGATCGGCCCATTAGTTCCCGAGATATAAGGTATTCATTAAAACGATCTAGTTTAATGAATACCTTATATCTCGGGAACTAATGGGCCGATCAACGTAAAATCAATTTCGTCTGAACGGGTTCGAGGAGCTGAAGCAGATTTTCCACTTTTCAACGAAAAATAAATTTTGAAAATTTATCAAAACCAGTTCTTGATTATGAATAAATTTTAAAAAATTATTTTTCGTTGAAAACTGAAAAATCTGTTTCAGTTCCTCGAGCCCTTTCAGACGAAATTGATTTTACGTTGATTGGCCCATTATTTCCATCACTCCCCAGAACTATTTCGAAAAACTCGCTGAAGATGTGTTTATATCTGGGAATAAAATGAGAATTTTATTTATTACAAAAGTCGAAAGTACTTTTTACCTATTTACAAGCTACAAATAACTCTTATATTTAATGAATATAAATAGATAACAAACCTTGTAAATAGTTTTGCTAATGCTAATGCCGAACAAAAAAATCTAATTAGTAGTATAAAGGGTGGACTTACAAAAGTTGCCGCTCAATCTTTTGAATTTTGGCGGTTTTTTTGAGTTGTCAGCGCAAAGATGGCGCACGTGGGCGTCAGCTGTCACAGCGATAGTGTGCCTCAACACATGAGCAGAGACGGTAATTCTCCGGGTACTTTACACGTACACTCGTGTACACACCAGCAACAGGGTCTCCACAGGGGGGGGGTAAGAAAAAAAAGGTGTGGGCTCGGTGACAATCGGTAGTGGTGTGCATCTCTCGAACGTCAAAATAAAATGCGATAATAGAATCATGTCAAGTGGAATGCGTCGACAAACACTCAACTGTGTTTTTTTTTCTCAACAACAATAATCTCCCAGCTGCTGCGGTATTTATGCCGTCAGTGGGATTGATGTCAGAGTGAGTTTGGGCCCGTTCCTACGTAAATAATGGCTGAAATATTTCACAACGGCAATTATCAGATAGTGTCAAATTCAAATGACATGACTACCTTGGATATACAAAAAGAGGTGGGTATTTCTTGTTGACGAGTCCTCAGTTTATCCGCTACTTTCCTCGGTGATCGATATGACAAGTTTGCACGTTGAAATATTAATGAATGCTCCAATGACCTAATTGCCATGATAGTACACAATTCATTGAATTTTATTGCCATTCGTGTTGTGTTTATTGACAGTTTCGCTGTGTTTAATAACGTCAATGGTAATTCACTGAAACGTATTCTAGTGACTCTTTTCTGGGGGCAGATTAATTACTGGTTAAAATAATTTATTTAATCTTTTAAGACATGAAGAATTCCTCCCATAGATTATTATTACACTAATTTAATTGTTACAAAAGATTTTTGACCTTCAGTAAATTTTATTTATTACTTTTTGCACTTTTTTTCTAGGATTCTCTGCTCGATCACATGGAGATCTCCATCGTCGAGGCGGAAAAAAGGGCCAACGGTGGACTCAACCTGAGGGAGTTTTATACTGTCTACCTAGTAGAGACTAAGTAAGCAAATTGTTATTATTTTTAATGAAGATATTGATGCCAGAATTGTCTTTAACTTTACCGTCATAAAAACGATTTCTGGAAATTGTACTAAATCACCTTACGAATCGTCGTTGATACGTCTTGTTAAAATGTTTTTCGTTCTTTTCTGTAGAGTTGTAGATCCAGACTTCAAAGATGCCTTGACGACGATAAGCTCGTTATGGCGTCGTTACACAGAATTTGAGATGCTCAGAGCTTACCTGGAGGTAACGTACCCATTCGTAGTACTGCCATCGTTGCCAGAGAAGAAAGTACTTTACGCCTGGCAGAAAGTAACTACTGACACATTCGATCCAGACTTTGTTGATCGTCGCCGAGCTGGTTTGGAGGTAAAGAACTTGAGAATTAGAATTCAATAGTCAAGAAAATTTAAAGACCAGAGGAAATTAACCCTCAAGATAAGCTGTCCCTAGTTCTGGTCAGCATTTACCCTAGATTCGAGCCATCCACATTATCTCCAAGTAAAATTAGACAATCAGAAGGTCAAATGTCAAAACCTTTTTTTTTTTGTTGGAAACCCCGAGGAGTTGCGATTTAGTTGTGCTTAAAAAAGAAAAGAAAATTGATCAAAAGTTATTCGATTGGTAACCTGAGATCCATTTCAACCCCCTCCTACCAGTCCCATCTGGTACTGATTGTTCTCTCTCCAATGAAATGAAACAGAATTTTTTACTGCGAGTGGCAGCCCACCCAATCCTGTCACGAGACAAGCACCTAATGGGGTTCCTTCAGCAACGGGAGGGCTGGCGAGAAAGTATAAAAGAGAGTGGATATTTACAATTGGCTGAGAACAAATTGAAGGCACTGAGTGTTGCTGTGAGGCTGAGAAAACCCGATAAGAGATTCGAGACTGTGAAAAATTATGGGGTCGAGCTACAAGTAAGTTCTGACTTGAAAGCATTTTACAGTGACAACTGATTATTATTTCTGAGTACATGAGATCATTGCCGGCATGAATCGTGACGAATAATGTCTGTGAGTGAAAAAATCGACTCGAAGGGCATTGGTTTTTTGTATTGCAGTTGGTAATTGAACTGTAGCTAATTATACAATTGTTCCATCGAGTCCACGGATCACAAGAATTTTTTCTAAATATCACATGAAAAAATTGTTTTCAGAACAATCTGAGCAATCTTCTGCGTGTCCGTGCAAGATGCGCCGAGAGACAATACAGCTTATACAAGTTACATGCTAATTATGGTAGAGTATTCAGTGAGTGGAGTGCAATTGAGAAGGAATTGGGCGATGGTCTGCAAAAGTCTGGCCATTACATGGACTCATTGGCTGCAACGATAGACAGCCATTTGGAGGAGGAGGAATTGATTGCGGACCAGTTGAAAGAGTGGCTCTTCGGTGCATCCGCCCTGCAGGCTGTCGTCAAGCGCAGGGAAGCACTCCAATTGGTGAAGGACGAGGCCAACGATAATCTCACAGCTGCTTATGAGCAGAAAGACAAAATAATGCAGGGTGAGTTGGAATTCCCTGGCTTTGTCTCTAGTTATGTCACTAATTTCTATCATCAATGTGAAATCATTCGCTTACGCAGGCAAGACAGGATTGATGTCGCGTTTATTCGGCTCCGTGGACTCTGAAGAAATAAAAGAAGTCAAGGCTAATCAGGTGGAACAACGAATTGTGCAGGCGGAGGTCACTGATAAGGAGGCCCACGACGACCTGACGTATGTTCTATCAATTTTTTTTTTTTGCTTAACCAGTGTTAACCAGTTGCAAAATTATGGAGATAAATCAAACTAAGTTCAGCAGAAAATCGGTTTTTTTTTACGAGGTTCGTCCCAGTCAAGGGATGAGGCGACATTTTTTTCAAGATTTGGATAAAAATATACAATAAAATATACAATATACAAATTTGCATGAATCAATTGCGATTTATTAATTGTAAATTACGAAGTTCGAACTCTTTAAAATAGATCAGGCTGAATAAATTTACTGAATAGAGGCCCCTGTAGAATTAATTGCTGATTCTTTGCTTTTCAGATCCTTCTCCTCGAAAGCGCTAATGGAGATCGAACGCTTTCAGCAACAGAAGAATGTGGATCTGAAGGAAATCCTAGCAGCTTACTGTATCCTGCAGTTCAAACTAGCCAGAAAGGTAAGTCGATAATAATTTCAGACAAACAGATTTTTTCCTCAGTTTAATATCGTCATCTCTTCAACTTGATGAGGTATTTAATACTGAAATCAATTTATTCGCAGAGTCTCCAAAACTGGCAGCACATCAAACAGTGCTTGGAGAGCATGCCATAAGCAATTCCGTCTCCGGATTTTCTATTTCTCGATCAATATGAAGAGACGATAGAGTACCTAATGTAAGATAAAATTCACAATCTCATTATTATGTACATTCCTTCTCGGTAAGCTCACCTATTATTACCTAATATGATAATGTCCTTATTCTACTGGTGGAGCATATATCTCGTGATGAGCATAATTCAATAGGGAATTGGTACGACGTAGAAAATAAATTTTTCTCGTTTACTTGGGTGTGAGATTGAGCTCTATTATGTGGCGAATGTGAGTACGTAATCTAGTGAGTATTCTCATTTTATTTTGTCCGAGTAGTTGCGTGGAGGGAATAAATGGAGTAACGATTTCGATAATTATTGACAGAATTTCGAGGTCCCGCATCCCGGGTTCGCTGCCATGAGTTTCTGCCACTCCGAGAATAACAAATTAGATTATAATATTCTGTGTTTAATGGTAATTGTTACATCACTCAATAGCTAGAGGCCAGTTTCTGCCGCTATTACTTTACATGCACTGATCTTTTATCTCATCTTTGGAATTTTACGTTCAACTGTGGATAATTTGGCAGAATTGAAATATCTTTGCACTCAGTCAATACTCACGTAGGGACAATATCAGAACGGCTGATACTTCGTAAGAATTCGCTCTGCTCGCATACACCGACTGTGAATAAATCGAAAAATATTTACGGAAATTAACGCGAGAGATGAAAAAAACGGTTATCTCTTTCATTGAACCTTTGAGATTCAAAAATCACTGGAATTAATACCAAAAAGGAAAGGAAAAGGGGGCGGGCAAGTGGCAGAAACCATTACTATGACGGCACTCAAAATATTTAAAAGTACTTATTATCGAAAAATTTAAATAGTAAAAAAAAAGATGAGAGGTCTTTTTTAACTTTGAATTTGTTCAACTCCGAATTTTTTCAATGAATTGGACAAAATGTGATCTCTAAAATTATATCCTCTTCTCGCTAATGGTTCTGTTAGTAATTGGACATTGATATTAATTTTTTTTTGCCATTGAAACTATTGAAGTCATTTTTCACTGCAAATTTTTCTTGCATAATAGCCTATGTGTGTCTGGGTGTTGAAAAAGATCCTCACACTTTTTCACTCCTGATTGAACAATGTCAGGTAATTGCGATGATTGACATGGATAAAAAAACATGCGTTCGATATCGAAAGACCATCAATCTCCCATCAATCAGCGAGTTTTTGTTTCTCGTCAACTGGGAAATAACGTTGTGTGTAACTATAATTTTTTGCATAAGGTGCCATTCAGTGTTGACGATTTTAGCTCGTCATCCAGTGAATCATTACTCACAATTCCGTTTATAGATATAGAGTGTAGAGATGATAAACAAGAAATCATTTTTTCTTGATTACATTGTAAATACCTCGAGAAATATTAGGCTCATTATATGAGGAAATGAAAAAAACGGTCAACTTATGGCCAATGTCTCGGAGTCTATGATTTTCATTTCGATACGTTCAATACGTTTCATTCATCACAAATTTAATTGTCGATAGGGGAGCAGATATTTACGGTATTCACTCATTTGTAAAGTTTAATAAAATATGATATTATTTATTCTATATCTACAATTAATTTAATTTTTACAATTTATCATGGAGTAAACTCTAATGAAGTAATGGGAGAAACACGAGGCATTGGAATTAATATACATATCCTTTCGAAATTTAATTTCGATCCGATTCGTTTTAATTGTTGTGAATCAAATTACGAATGCGTCGCTCTCTGTATTTGCCATTCGCAACATTGGATGAAGAATTTGTTCTACGGGAGATTCTTCACAATTAATTTCATTATTCGAACTCCCAATTCCAATTACATTCAACAAAATTCAACATACTCATATCTTACAATCGCGGTTCAATGATGGTGAATATTAATTAACGGACATTACGGGAGCGGTGAGCGTATCTCTAATTGCGAATATTTTCATTTATAAATGAAAGTTGAAAAAAATTGCTGCCGTTAAGAGATAATTGAATAATTTGATTAGACTGGACTTGTTTTGAAATATTCACTTCTCATTTCTCCTAACGATTTTTTTCTTTTTATCAATTACTCCTGAGAAAACTTGTTTATTGTCAATGCAGCGGATGTTGTTTTATTGTCCCCTGTTTTTACCTGTAATAGTATTATGTTGGGAAACATTTCAAACGCCAATCCCCCAATATCTTGAAGACAAAAAATGTACGAGGAGCAAAAGATTATCAGACAAAGCCTAAATAAAAGGGATTATAGGAGACTCTTCGATTCATTTCCCAAGAGTTTTCACAACCATTTCCTTCAGAATCCTCTTACCGATTATTCCTCCAATAGCTAAAGAGTTTTCCTAGAGTTTTAAAACTTACTATAAAAGAATTACGATATAAATTTACCCTAATCCTCACATTTCCAACATACTTCAGATAACACCTCCCACAAACTTTTTGACTTATCTTCTCTCGCCACTCCACATCATGAAGTTAATTAGTTCACGGGATAAATGGCAGGATCTGTGAATTTTAATGAAGCTTTATCATAAAAACTAAGCACTGCACCTTCAATGATATTGTGATCATTAAAACCCCCTAAGGTGAGATAATTAAATTTTCAAATGTGCGAAAATACCCATGTAAACATTGACAAACGTCATCCGAAGTAGCACATTAATTGCGAACTGCAAACACACCCTATCGTGGATCGATTTTGTCCATTACGGGGAGGCTAGTGTACGCTTTAAAAGTCGGGAATAAACGAAAATATGATTTTTCGTACGCATATTGTCGATTATATATTTTTTAAAATCAATAATTAAAAGTTGTTTTTTTTTTTATCTTTAGGCTGAACATTCCAAGGATTTTTTGATGCGCAGGAAATAATTTTTTTAATATCAAGAGAGGAAGTTAATAATTATTGTCCCACCAATTGTCTCAATAATTTTGAGAATAAAAAAATCATGTGAACTTTTTTAAAAGCTTTTAAGTGTCTGAAGGACAAGCGATCAGTAGAAAAATGAAATCTTTGTTTTTAAATATATTTAATAGATTTTTAATGGATGAAAAATTTTTCTTCGCTGGTCCGCGACTTTTGAAAGTTGTATCAAGTAGTGGGGAAACTGGGGAAATTATCAGATGTCGATTTAACGTGACCTCTCACGCGAGAAACATTCGTTCGAGTCTGAAACAATTCATTAACGTGTCGGGTTTGTTGATACGGGAATGATAAAAAACAAACGAGTGAACAAAAAAAAAGTTGAGGATGCGAACTATGAATGTGTCGCGTTGCTCATGTGGACATCGAAGGACGCGCATTCAATTTCAGTTCTCAGGGGGCAATTAAATGAGGAAGTATTTATAACCGAAATTAGTACTCTTGAACTGTCGCCATCGCCACCAACTGTGAAAATAGTCACTCCCACTTGAGTCGATGGATTTTTCCTATTGGCAATTATCATTTTTTCCTCTGAAATAGCCGGTTTATAAATAATATCGGCGTTTCAACTGCTTCCTAAAATTAATGGAAAAGCCAGGATTGCACCTCCGGGTTCTATTATGAGCAACTCTGGCCATGTTTTTATTTATTTATTTAGGCCACAGTCTAGGCAGAACCTCATAAAATTTTCATTTTTGAATAAAATTAATTTATTAATGAACAGATCAATTCGAGTAACTTTAGTGAAATATAATAGCACAGCAATCTAGGAAAAAATTATTTTATTCATTAATTTGTCAAATATCATCAATAGCACACGCATCATATGACTACCCTGGCTACCCTTTCACTCATTATTCATTATTCATTTAAATATCATCATAACATACGCACCATTTACTAAATAATATCACAGTATTGGATTCATTCAATATGTACATTTGCCATTGAAATTATCGAAAAGTGCCGGTGCACAGTGAAAATATTCTAAACCTTGTCCTTAATTAACTAACAATTCTGTAAAAAAAAAAAATTTTGCTCCTCTTTGGGAAAATGATTTAACGAGCACTTCCGCTCCGATAAATTTTCCGAAATAATTGTTTTTATTTTCTGTCAGTGCACACAAAATAAAATAAAAAACAGTTGTCATTCCTCATATTTTTTACTGTGCGTTGGCCCTATTTAAACTAATATCCAGTTATAAATTAAAACAATGGACAGTCTTACTTTAAATGTTAAACAAGAACACAATATCAGCTGTAGAAAAATTGTTCTCTTTAATTTTACTCTCAATTCTCTTGCCAGTAATTCCTCGCGTACCAGAAACTGGTCTCTCAATCGAGGGAGATTACACTCCTCGCAATTGACGGAGTAAATAATTCCAGGAAATAATTATTAACCGGTCAGACAGCAGTTCAAGAACACCATAGTTATTCAAACTACTTGAATATTCACGAATATTTGCGAATCGCACTGGCCTTCGCATCTCATTCTTCACTACCGTCGGACGAGAAAAAGAAAGAGGATAATAGTGTTACAAGGTAAACAGCATAAATTCCGAAAAAACGCTGAATTAAGGAAAGAGAGGAAACACTTGAATAAAAAAAAGTTCATCGCTCTTCCGTACATTCTGTCAATTGCTCCGAGTATTTCTCAAATTTTCGGACTTTCACGTGTCTCGAGGGTATTAACTCGGTCCATTCATTTCTTCGAGCACTTTTTCTTCCCTCGAATTATGCTCTCCCTCCACTCGGTAATTACTCAATCCCCGCACTTTGAGCTAACAAGGCCAATGTACACCTGTTTGTACGGGCTGTTTTGCACGCCTCGACATTTACAAATTTATATGCAAAATTAATACAGTAATGCAGTTTATTTTTACACTCAGTGTTCTATTGTCACTTGCATTGTTAGACAAAAATTGAATTTCGTGACTTGATTCTGTAGAAAAAAATTCGTGAATATTAACAATAACTTCAGTAGAATTTTCAATGCTCAGAATTTGAATTCAAGTCAAGCTCACTTCATTCAAGAAACCTGAAATAGAAAATTAATAAAAAAAAATTACCATATGAATTGTCAAAAAATTCCATCGTATTCGTTGTCCTATGAGCCGGAGAATTTATTGAATATTCTAAAATTCCAAGATTCGTGAAAACTTCAGGAGCAATTTTCCGAGAGATAGAACTTCAAATAATTAATTAAAAAAATTATAATCTTTCCACAATCATAAACGGAAGTGAAATGGGAAAAAAATCATGTGAACCGGAAAATGTAGAGCACAGAATCTCGTGCAAATAATAATATTTTCCTCTCTCAGACAAATCTGTGGTCTCTCGGGGCATAGCACGTTGTCATGGAGTACTCTTCGCATTTGCTCTCAATATCAGTGATACCCTCCCCAAAGCGGGAATTTGTGGAGTGAAACTTAAATACTTTTTGGCCGGGAATCCATTTGAGAAATCTCCACCACTTTTTCCTCCGCACTTCCGTCGTTCTCCGCGAACCCACATAATTTGGCCTACTAGCCTTATCACTCCTATCACTTTTATACCCATTTATCGTTCTAGTTTTGTTATATTCACTGAGTAGAGGGTCACTTCGCAGCTGGAGGGAAACCTTATCCCCCGGGGGTGACGAGAGTTGTGTCAGTTCTGAGGTTTCGGTTCTGTTTGGAGTTGTTCTGTCCCGTGACCCTTTGCGTTTAACTTTTATCGTTGAAGTACGTTTCATCGATTGCTGATTCCCATAGTCAGCTAGTCCAAGTGGACGAGAGCCCTCGGTGGAGTCAGCAGCTGGTGCACTCTCTGATTGACCTGGTAGAGAAGTACTCTGGCGAAGGCTGTCCTCTCTCATTGAGTTACCGGAACAATCTGAACTCTCCTGGGGCACTCCAATTCCATAGCCAACACTACGGGAACCAAATCCTCCAGTTGCTCTTTGCTGAGATCTCGACAGACTCGAGTAGGATCTGTGCTCCTGTTGGGCCGTGAACGACGAGCCGCCACAACTCGCTAGGGTTTCCTGGAGGACAAGTTGGGAGTTAATGAATTTGGTGGAGATCATTCTGAGGCAGTGGGCTTAATTTCTTGGGGAATTGAACTGCGAGGAGAGAAGTGAGAAGTCAATATAGCAAGGGATCCACATTTTTAAGAATATATTATACATTATTATTTATTTTATGGTGTAAAATTTCTGTGAATTTGAGTAGTGAAAATGCAGATGAATAGTTGGGTTTTACAACTGATAATTATCTTGAATTTTTAATTAACTGGAAATTCACTAGGAGGTGATTGAATTTTGGGAATGATTTGATGATAAATTTAATTCAAATGCGAAATTATGGAAAATTCTAATGAAATTGTCCCTCAATTTTCCAGAAATTTTCAACAGTGCCCGAAATATTGCTCGGGTATTGATCAGGAAGGGTTGAAGGGAAGGGTGTAAAATGCTGAATAATTGGATGGTATAATAATTCAATTGCAACGAGGACTCACCATAAACGCTTCTCGGAATTTATGTGACATGATGTTGTAGAGAATCGGATTGATAGTGGTTGAAATGTAGTAGAGGACTCCGGAGACGTATGTGAAGATGTAATAGAGAACCTCGAACCACTTGGTTTTCGAGGAAATGCCATCCGTTCCAGTACCGTAGATGGCAATCAGACGCTGCACATGGAAGGGAGCCCAGCAGATGAAGAATGCGATTACCACTGCAACTGAAGTACAAAGTAAGAGAAACATGTGGTCAAGAATTTTTACCTTTCCGGTAGGAACTTATTCTCATCGATTATTATTGTCATTGATCAATAGCTGAACTTATTTATTGAGATAGTCAATCAATAGAATTAATAAATGATTTGTTTTTTCCAGATTTATTCAGACAAATTTTCATTTAAATTCATAAGTTTTGGTGAGTGTGAGTGGCTTATTTCTCGATACGTATGAGGAGGGTAAAAAATAAATTTATATTCAATCCATTTGATTATATTTATATCTGTCTTCGATCTCTGACTGATAGGCCGCTGCGAGCTCGTGGAATTGCAATGAATTTTATTGAAAATAAAAATAATGTCATGAGAGCTATTTTTCATAGCTTCATATTTTCATTCTCTAGGAAGCTAGAACGCTCTCCTTGTTGAATCAAATACAAAAAAAATCCTGCAGCTGTGCGCACTCCATGTTTAATCTCTAATCCGGGTTTATCCGTTGAAAGAGTCGAAATGGCCCATTGATGACGCGACTTAAAAAAAAAAAATGACACTCTCGTGGAAAAAGCAGGCCAAATTTTTTTGCAAATAAATATCCTGGTTATGAAACAAACTCTCTGATTCTTACTGCCAGTTATTGCTAACGTAATTCGGCTATTAATAATACATTTTTTTCTAACATTGTTTCAGTAAAAAAAAAAACATAACGTCCTTGGTGAATTTCCTTATGAATAAATGATTCAATATCAATAGTAATTATTCATGCGATTTTAGTAAGTCATTTAAACTAAGAAGATAAAGTGATATCAGGATAAATATTTCTGATGTTTTAATTGAATTTAATTAATACAATGGCTGCTAGTCCGGAGACGCGTGAATTAATTCCTGTGCCACTCGTATTATTTTCATAATTCCCATTCCCGTTAGTCTCTGAATTTTTATAGTCAAACGGATACTTCTGAAAATGATTATTATTGTGATGATAAGAGCGATGAAGTACTCTCAAAAACGTTCACATATATTTTTTCCCTCATTATTCAATTTTTATCCGATTTAATCGTAAATTCGAGGAAACCTGTGAATGTCGAATTTAAAACTGTGAATTTTAGTGATAATGTATGCACGGACGGATTCTAACTTGTTATTTATGGATATTCGCCAAACCCTGTCAGCAAATTTAAAAGTTTCAATATTTCTTTTTGATTTGTTATCCAAGGGGGAGAGAATTGACTGACCAAAGCCACTCGAGTTTTTTTGATTTGCTCAATTTTTGTTTTAATTGGAAGATATCGAAACGAGACTTGCATATCTAAAGTAGACATTAATGTAATAAAAAGGGCGTGCGTGATTGTCTCTGCGGTCACGTCTTAATTAAGTCCGCCATTTATAAAGATTCAATTACTGCCGAGGCGTCGGTCCCCGACAGACCCTTGTCAACTAAATAAACCTCTGTATTGTTCTGTCCATTTATCAACGGCACTCTTGGCTCGTCATAATTCATTCTGCGATTAAGATTTTCTCTTCTATAAAATGCCCACCCTCCTCGCCAACATTTCGAAGTGGAGCGCGCAAAACATGGAACGCTAATCACCTTAAAACATGCGCTCAAATCGTCAATAAATTTCCCCAGGCGACGAGCTTATTATCATTGCGGCAGAGCACGCGATGACAATGGGAGACGGATGAAAACGGATTCATTTGAATGGAATGACTGATGATACGTCCAAGAAGCTCTGCCGCAACCCCATCTCTCAGGTGTTTTTTGCCAATTTAATCAATTCATGTTTGTCAGTGTTACAATGATGATTAGAAATGTGGAGATTAATGCAGATGAGGCGGAGCCAGTGGTCGTTGGAATGTCAGTAAGCCAAAGCCAAACATCGATTTTTTAATCTAATGTCACAAAAGGAAACTCAATTATCAAATTTAAAAAAAAAACGTTTTTTGTTCACTGAAAAAATAATGGATTTTTGTCAGGCAAATATTCCTCAGATAAAATTCAAGTAATTATTGAATGCTTGTTTGAATAACTCAATTAATTCAATGAAATTAATTATTTGAGTTGATTAAAGTGGAGAATTTATGGTGTTTGAATGAAATATGTTGGGGAGGATTACATTGTTTTTCTGAGTGCAATAGGGTTATTGTTTATAGAGTTGAGTAATCCCCAGCGGTGCTGTTTACCCATAAGTTCTAGGAATTTCACTCTAAAGAGATGTTGAATTGATGTATAATGAAAAATGGAGGAAAAAGTTAATAGGAAAGGGGAGAACAAAAAGCAAGTGATAGGTAGTTGGAAACGACTGCATTATGCTCGCTCCAGCGACGCTTCTATTCTCGTTTATGGTCTTGGCCTCATAAATACAGTATCTGATAGAGAAGACAGCTGGTGATGTAATGGCAGTCTATACGCCAATTCCCCGGCGATTGGGATCGATTTTTTATGCGGCGTCCAGGATCAAATGTGGGAGTTGAGGACGATTATTCTTGGAAGTCTGAGGCAATGGAATCTATTGGGCCAGAAGTTAATGAGGAAAATTTTAATTTCCGATCGAATTTAAAATGTTTTTGTCAACAGGAAACTATAATTTTACAAGTCCCCTAAATTTTCAATGGAAATATAAATAGTTATGAACAAAGTGGGCTGAATCTGGACCGATTTGGAGATTCAAGAATATGTTTAACTGAAATTTTTTATTTTTAAAAAATTCGTGAACTAGTTGGACTGAAGTGTAACGTGCCCTGTAATTATTTCGTTAAATTTGGAAAGGCCAAACTTTCTGGAAATTTAAGCAATGTTATATTAATTAATGGAGCTCCTGATGTCGTTTATTTTTTCTACTGGGAAATAAGCGAAAATACAGAAAACTTTTAAATTTCCAATACAATCGGATGAATTAATGCTTCAATTACTCGGCTCTTTGTCCGGTTACACGATTGACTAACTCTAGAAAATTGGAATTTTCTGATAATGAGTTGTCGCCGGAGGAATAAATTAAATTGATGGTATTTTCCAGGTACTTTGAACTTTATCGTCTCGATGCATCCATACTTACTGTTGGCGAGCGAGTATCGTTACTAGCGATATTGTCACCATAATAGTAAAGTCATGAAGTGGCACTAAATTTTTGCGGACGATTGATCACATGAAAATGCAATTTCCGTAAATGCGCTCGCCGATCGCTATAAATAATTGTCACAATGTTTGCGCATTTATGTGCTCAGGGTTCTTCCTATGGCCTTCACCACATATCCACTTTCTTCTGGTACTCAGGGAAAACTCTAAACATTTTTTATCCACTCGAAAAAGTAAAACCAAAAAAATCATTAAAAAATGGGTCAACTGACAAACGCTGGGAACGTCAATATTAGCGACAAATAGTGAAATTAATCTGATATTCTTGTGATTCGCATTGGTAAATTGCACTGTATGTAATTGATACTCAATGCTGACAAACCCCTGAATTAGTTTCAGACCTCTATTGACGGCGATGTCCAAAGAGCCTTCAGAATCCTCTGAATCCTCTTCTAATTACGATTGCATTCGGGGAACTATGAGATTGTGGGTGGGACTGATGATAGGTCAGCTAATGAGAATAATTTCAATAAGCCCAACAGCGTAAAAATAATATAAATTCAATTGTAATTGCACGTGTGGGGATTGATAATTCTCACCAAATCAAAATATCAGTACACGTCCATCACTTGTGTTTGTTATTTCGTTAGCGCTCCTTAAAAACTCGCCGTCAATCAATCATTGATATTTTCATGGTTTAATTGAATTTCAGAAATATATTACTCGTCGTAATCCTGCAAAATGAATATCGCTGAAAATTCAATTATCAACGGAATTACAAACAGTATTTCAGAATAAAATAATTCTACTGTTGACTGGAATAAATCCTGGAGCGCAATATCAGCAGGGAAAAACGGTTTATTTTTCAATTTCGAGAATTTCTCTCTCATCACTCATACCACTCGATTCAGTTTTTTATGCCTGAATTAATCACAATGATTTCGACCTTGGAATGATCGAGATTGAAACAAAGGTCTGGGTCAATTTGTCTGGGCTCAAACTCGTTAAACAAGTTTCATAGTAATTTTATTCTGCGCAATAGTAGAACTCAATCTCTCCAACTCCCCTAGAAAACCGGATTTCGAGGATTATTCCGAAAATTCATCAGTCGCGATTTGGTTCTTCAAAGTCACCTTTTGCAAAAACAAAAACAATTGATAAATCGATCAAAATCAGATAATTAATTGAAATTTATTTAATATAAATGATCGAACGTATAAAAAATATAATAAAAAGTAATTTTGCCAATTTGCCAAGTAAATACGTATGGCAGAATAATATTCTTCTCCTGTGGTTTCTAATCTGAACATTTAGATCACCGATGAATTGCTGTTTCCGCCGCGAACCTCCCCAACCCTCGACTGTCCCTCCAACGCAGTACACTCTCGTCTAACACATCCTCACTGAGGGTGAGGGGTGACCATCGACCGGCCCCAATTGTAATCAGACATTGTCCTCCATGTTCCATTACAGCGATAGAGTTCCCACCGGGAAAAACTCGAATTAGAAACTCTAGATGCTTTCATCTACTCCTCCCCCCTCCCCATTTATCTCAAATATAGCACTTTGCAAACAGCATTAACGCTCGTTCTCCCCCCCACTAGACCAGACAAATGGTATCACTCACGTGGAAAAATATGTAAGGAAAATCCATAATTTCGGTTAATTTAATATATTTTCCGTCCCAGCGGGAGCAAAGTGACATTTTCCTCCCGCTACGCCGGATTGGAAAATCGATTTCTAACCACGGAAAGTAAAATAAAAAAAGCCTTACCCACGTGCTTATATCAATCCCGCCTTCGGCTCGGCTGATAATTCTGCCCGTGGGCAAGGGTCCTTTATTTTACCTCCCTAGGTTAGAAATGTACCATTACGATACAAAATTCTCGTCACATCGAAATAACACCGCATGCAATTGGCGGGGATAATGAACCGATATGAGAAACCGTATTTTGCGCAAATTGTTAGGCACAAGATGATGAGACACGCCACATACTTCCTATCGAGTTCGTTAGAGCGATCAATTTTTTTTTTTTCATTTTTATCGCCACAGTGCAGCCGTTCAACTATGAACATGAATTATGATATTATTCGGTGCTGATTCATGATTCTAAATCCAACGTGTGGAGCGAATAATTGACAGTGTGCACTTGCCATTCCGTTTGAGTTACGTTTCAATAAAAAAAAAAAGAGCGGAGAGGAATACGCAAATTAGAAGAATGTCATGTTTTTCTCGTGAGCAATTGGCTACCATCCGGCAATCAATCTGTCCGTCTCGAATATAATTTCATATTCTTTTTTCTGATTTTACTGCAACTTCCTGGTTCATCACGGAATTTTGTTGATAAATTATACGAGAAGTTGAGTCGAGGAGCTCATTTCGGTCAATTATATCTGCTGATGAGAATTTTTGGATAATTTACAAACGATTATCTCTAACGTGAATTCAAATCAAATAGTTTGAAGATTACAAAGCTTCCATTCGGAATGTAAAATCCGAATTTCCTCTCAATCTGCCATTGATAATTTCGGATGTAGAACTTCGCAGTGGCCGCTGACCCCTTTGATACTCAATTCCTGATACCCAATATTCTGAAATTGCTATTGCCCGTCATTCTCCACGGCAATTTACTCGAAATTATTGCGCTAAAATTTGCGGAGTCCAGAGGCATCAGTGGAATGCAATCCAACTCTGGTTTTATGTAACCACGTGGATTTGAATTACCCTCCCGATGTCGAGTCGGTGCTGGAGTATGAGGACTTGGTGTCAATCCAATAGTTCTGCAATTCCGTCCCAATTTGTACCCTCTCCTTTACCTCCAACTCTCAATGAATATCAACCTTGCGCCCGGCATTTGATGCAGCCCAATGTTTCCGTCAAACTCGAGAGCCACTTTTAAAGTGGTTGATTGCTTTTCGCTGTACAAACGGTACGACAAACTCATTCCCCCGTGAGATTTGTGTTGAAATTACATAGACGGTGGCAATGGAATATTCAAGTACTTCCTTTTAAACTAATACCTTCACGTGTCGAACATTTCTATTCCACTTAAAACTTGGGAATTTTTTTTTTAAATTTGAAAATTTTTATCTGCGCAGATACATTGGGGGAATTGTCAATTTCAGGCCTCGTATTCTTCGACAATTTTCCAGATTAAAATGCCAATTGCCACGGTTTTTCTACGTCTCAGGTATGACGACTTGGGTCCGACGAAAAAAAAAATCGAGAAACGGTTAACGATGAATATTCTGTTAGCGATTTTTTTTTTTTCGGGGACTATTATTTACTCGGCTACTGGTTAGTGAGTCAACCTTCTACTTTGCACGCTGCAAGTAAAAACAGAGATTTATTTGGGACAGGAAAATATTCCCCAGCGATTTTTAAAAAGCGACGTTATGATCGATCTGGTTCAGAGTCTCGGCTTCTCTGTCAATTTATTCAAGACAAACTTCTCTTATAAATCATGGGGACAGCCTAGAGGTCAACAATTGTGGTGATTATTTTTTCTCACTCCATTGATTCAAATAAAAAAACTCAGTTGTCTCTTCTCACATCGGGTGGGAATGATATTCACGCATTATCGATTCACTAGTGAGACGTGTTGACTTGCAAATTTTCCGTTTTTTTTTTAATCAGAGAAGAAAACGATCAGTCCAATGAGAATTAAATGCTAATTTTTGACTTCACCGAATCTGTCATGATATGGAGGGAATGTTTTTATTACACAAATTCCATCGATGAAATTGCCTTTATTAGCAACGGATTAAATATATTTTTACTGCCATAGATAATCTAGTGAAATTACATCGTCAGTGTAATTACACGTCATGAACATTTAGATCTAATTGAAAAGAAGGAAAATTCAGTGGAATGTCTAATTTTCAAAATGTTCATTGGAACTGTCAATCAACAGTGAATCCCTTGAAATGTCGGGAAAATTGGATTGTTTAAAACAACTACGTTTGGCACAATTATATTATTCTCTCAGTGCCTCATTTATGCCAACAATTCCAGGAATATTAACTAGAATAAATAGCCACAACATATACAATATAACTCAGCGAGTTGTGTTTTACAGTCTCGTGTAATGATTTACGACCCAATAATTTACTGAACCGGAATCAAGTGACCCCTGCAATAATTTAAAATGCATATTTTTTAATTTAATTTCTCATCTATTTCCATTTAGACTCACCGGAACATGGAAAACCCAATGATTTCATTAATGGCATTAATTAATTGTGTTATTCCTTCATCGACGGAATTCCCAATCGACAGCTGTCCCAGTGGATAAATGTCACGGCTGTAAATATAGACTTTTTTTTTTGCCGACGCTCCAGAAATGTTATTCTGGTAAAGTTAGAATAACCACTCGGTTTTGAATATTGTTGGAACACTTCCGACACTTTGTGTCAACAATACTCTGACAATTACGTTGATCCGGAGGCGGCGTATATTGTTGCCCACTGGCAGAATTCTCTGACAGCGAGCTAGGAGGACAGAGGGTAAATAAGAGGGGTGACTAAACGACATGTGGGAATTCAACAAAAATTATGTGTTTTTGCGAGGTAAGTCGGGGAGCAATGGCCCCTTAAATTGTAAGTGAAGAGCTCTGAGATCAGTCAAGAATTGCCTAAGTATAGCAAGAGGGGCTTAGAAATTCTGACAAACGGCGGTTATTCACTGTAAGAGAGGGAAATAAATCGGTTTAGGGGTTAAATAAAAAATCATCAGTCGGTGAATCAGTAATTTCGAGTATTCGTTGATTTTTCGATTAAATTATCAATTTTCATGGATCAAATTGCTGGAACAATTCCAGATTTTATTCCTTATCAGAGCCTAAAGTTCAACCTTTCGCAATTTTTAAGGCTGAAGGACGTTTCGAAATATTCGAAGATTTTTTTTTATCTCCAAGTATTAACGACTTGAAACATCGGATTGCCCATCCTCTCAAGATAATCAATTATTCTGGTAATGGAAGGAAACAGGATGCAGAAATAAGAATTTAGGAAACACGTAACAGCGAATTAAAAAAATGTGATAAAAATAAATTAAGATATTTCCCTCGTGATTAGTGTGAGGGAAAAAAATTCCTCGGTATTTGCTTGGCAGAAATGATTTTTTGTCAGGGGGTAAGACAATCTTGGGCTGTCCAAAGTTTGCCCTTGTTTTCTCTGCCGGAGTATCCAACTTTCTGTACTCAGGGAATATGCTAATTTAGTGCGCATTCATATTCTTACTCAATGTAGCAATGATTGCAAAATGCGTGGGAAGAAGGGAGAATTTTTGAAGAGGAAAATATCAAGCGCTTGACGCGAGGGATTTTTGTTAATAAATAATCCCTAGAGGCAAGTTAATTCACACGCAGGGTTAAATTAATTCAATTAGATTTATCGCTGGCTCGTTTATTTAGAAACGTTGGGTATTGCGTGTACTTCTTTTCATTATTTCCCCTGAATTTCCCACTATCTCTTTGTGAGAGCAAAAGTTGAACGACAAATCAGGCGATTATCTCTCACGATATTAATATTTTTTTGTCATCAACTTCAACAACTCTAACAGTCGCGCCGAAATAATTTTACGACTTCTCGACGGAGCAGAATAATAGGCAAAGGGAATCAAACAAGTAAGGGTAACTGCTTAACGAGCGAAAAAGAATCACAACTGGGGCCGGAGTTTCATCCAATAAACAATTTGGGAGAGGTGAAAGTCTAGGGGCGGAAAACTTGGAAAAGCACTCGAGCTTCAATATAAAAACTCATGAGTTTTTCCACTATCGATATTCCATCAAATTATCCATGTGAGCTCGCAAGATTAATTCTATTGTTATTTTCAACCTGGTAAAAAATTAATTACAACAAAATGTATAGTCTACTGGAAAAGAAAAATTAATAAAAATTTACTAAACAAATTATGTAATTGGGAAGTGAAATTCCGTTTCACGTTTCAATGAAACTTTGTTTTCTGGAAATCTGTAGAGGTTTTGCGGGCACTCAAAACAGGAATTGTTCAATTTATTTTCTCTTCATCTGGTATGCCCTTTAAGGGTTTGTTACCGGTGTAAATTCTAATTATACAAAATTCTGAATTATGAAGAATATGTTTCACGAGGCCATATAAACAAAACAACATTAACTCCCTTCAGCCCTGTGTAGTGCGAAAATTCATGAAGAGAATGTTTTAGTGAACCAGATTTTATCGAACAACTTCTAAGTTCATGTTTCCAGTGAATTTCCGCATTTTTCGGGTTCAGCCGGAGGGGAATTTCACATTTTTTGATCATTGTTCTCGAACAATCCAGAATGCACGCTCCTATTTGTAATTAGTGAAAGCTCCAATGAGCGAAATTCTATGATACAATGAATTTCTCCTGTACGAGACTAGCTCTTTATTCTTCTTCAGAAATTGTTAATTTTCCGGATAGAAATTTCATTAAAATTTTATGCTCCGCCCGAGTTGCTCTACCATCATCTACAATGAGAAGAGATTTTTTACAATAAATATATCGACATCTATTTTTAAAAAAACCCACGGTCTGAATATTTTGTCTGAAGGAGAAACACTTCGTCAAGAGATTTTCAATTTGTCCCAACAATGAGATTTCTTCTTGACAAGAAATATAGAATGACAGCAATTTTTATAGACTGCAGAGTGACAATATTTCCTTCTTAATTAACATATGAATCACATTCTGTCTATAACAAAAATTAATTTTATATTCTTTCCCTGCGGATCACTCGATAAACATTTTTTTTTTCATTCTCATTCATTGGAAAATCTAAAGTGGCGAATAGGTGGGAGAAGAACTCAATCTCATTTGTCGGATGCTTTTTTCAGCAAACGTGCGGAATAGATCCTCTCCACACAATCTAAGAGTAATCACAGAATTAGGCAGAGGACTTTTTTTTTTAATCTCATCAACATTAATCACAGGAAATAATCATGAAGAGGATTGTTGGGTTGTGGAATGTGGAGATAGACATTTTTTCCTCGAATATCTCGAGGGAAAATGATTGTCCATTGAAAAGGGTGATGGAATGAGGTCAAGTGGGGTGTGTTCCGGTCGCTCTCAGTCGAATACCCGAAATAGAGATTTTTTTTTTCTCTCTGAAGTCACACTATGTGTTCAGTGTATTTTCATTAGTGCTCGGCGCACGTCTAACTGAAACCACTATTCGTATGGACTCCGGGGATGACAACATTGGCTTTTTTTATCCCTAGAATTTTTTTTTACTCTGTTCCCATAAAAAAAAATACTGGGCTTTTGTCCTTTACTTATGGAAAATTCGAATAATTCAGTGAGTGAACGTTTTTTACTGTTGTCTTTTTTCCTGTTAGTGAAACTACCACGAGATATTCCGCGTGGAATTGTAACAAAGGCGAATATTTCATTTTTATTGTTCGTCTTTTCAACGTAATCGGACTTTTGGCTTTTGGTGAATACACTGAGAGAAAAAAAAATTCTCTGCCCCAAAATATATTCATTCTACTAAAAAAAATCGATGATATCGATATTTTCCACGTGATAATGTAGGCGTTTCTGAGGAAATCTCTAGTTGGAGGTAAATTAATTTGTTCTGCTCGCGAAAAAATAAAGATCACCCAAAAGATTTTGTTTTTCACCTAAAACTTTGACTTGACGGTAAAAGCAAAGGAAATTTCCTGTCAAATATATCGTTTTTCAACATAATATTTGGATTCTCGGAGTTTAATCAAAAATATGTGTATTCTATCCAACTGGTAAATTATCGAGTAGAAATAATTAAACTTTTACTGAAGGAAATCTTCTTCTGGGAAACAATTTTCTTCAGCTGAAAAACAATTTTTCCAGCTAAATATATATTTTTTCAGCAGAGCAAATCTTTTCTCTCAGTGTAATAATTATCCCAACTAAAATATCCAATTTCAATTTAATTTTCAAAAAATAGTTCTATAGATTCTTCAATCCTTCCATCTACTGCTGAACATCGGAAAAGTAAAACCGATGATCGATTGTGTTCGCGTGAAGAGCAATTTCTCTTTCATATTTCACTCATTTAATGATGGATCACGGTTTGTCCGCCATTAAACTTTTGCTTTTCCAACTTTAACGAAACTACAGCTCGGGTTTATCTACATGCACTCCAGGGGAATATAATCAAATCCTATCCAGGGGTCTATCGAGGGGTAGACTTGCCGGAGGTAATTATCGATTCATCCTATTATGAACTCAAAGTTGCAAAATCAACTCTAAAACCTGTCGAGATCCTTGTTATTCAATGGGTGATTTATGATGACATGAAATCTATTGAGCACTACAAGAAAATTTATAAAAACTGGATGATTGCATCAGATTTTTTTAAAAGTTGTGGTGTCTGATCGTCAAAAACAGATGTAGTTTTGAGTGAATAAAACGTTATTGGTGTCAGGCAAATGAGGGCATGTGCTCCCTCAGGCGCTTCATAATCGAAAATTGAAAAATAATGCGAATATACTGCAACGAGAGTTGGGAATTAACTCGCTCAAAACAAAAGTGATAAAAAATTTTTTGTTAAAGTTGATTAAAAAGTGAAAACTTCGGATGAAAAGTTGGAAATAGACTCATTTAAAATGAGAAATTGTTGAAAATTCCCAGATAAATTAAATGCGATAAAAATTTTCGACAAGTTTAGCGGAAAATTCGACGAACTGGTTTCACAAATAAATTGCCAAAATAAAATAAATAAAGTGTCAATAATTAGACGAAAATTAAAGTGGTGGTCTGATTGAGCGGATTCCTTTGAGATATTGTCCGGTGGAATCCACTGAAGGGCTTCAGATGGAAAAAATAGAAAAAACGTGACCGAGCAAGTTAACTGTGGCCTCTGGCTCAGAGGGCAATTCGTCCTATCGGGTTAATTTCGGAAGCAGCATCACATAATGAATGATTGAACGAAAATTGTCAGGCCATTCCTCTCGGAAAATTCCACTGGACTTATCGCGCTTTCCTACGACGATGGAGGTGTGTGCCATTGAACCCTAAATCGTGACAAAATTGCAGAATTATTGTCAAAGGTCGCGAGATACTCGGACATTCACTACTGGATTACTCTTGAAATAGTAAGAAAAAATCTTGGCATCTGTAGCAATTTATTTTCGTAAATTTTCCGTGTATTTTCTTATTAAAAATTCAGCTGACGGCGTGTCCAATTGCGGAAAGGGGGCTGGAAAAATTCAATTGTCCTAAAATTTTATGGACGATTTTATATTAAATTGAATTGAAATGAAATTATTACCGGATTTTCTACAAATTTCTGACACTGGACATGAAAAAAAAAATCGCTGGCATCGTGAGACGTAATGAGTCTTATATGTCGAACACTTATTCGGGATTAGGGGGAGTCAGAGGGAACGTCCCAACGTCATTTGTTGTTGACGAAAGAAGTTGGGATTTGGAGAAGTAATCGGAGAAAATCTCAAACTGTCCAAATTTTTCTCGCTAAATTAATTCGAGAAGCGTTCCGGAATTCTCCAGAAACAATTCTACTTTTAATAAATATTTCCAGAATATTACGTCGAGCTACATAATAATCGAACACCTCAGGAGATTTCAAAAGTTATTTGACTTTCAATTGACCAATAAATATTTCCCATTAAATCATATCGAGTTTTTAATTCACTGAAGCGTCCACAATAAATTTTACGCTTCCAAGATCCCAAGTGAATGCCGCAATGGATTTTCTACCGACTTTACGCGATTTGCAGATATTCAACGAAACGTAAATAACATTCGATAAGCTCAAACTATTGATATTGTTATCGGAATTTTCAGTTAAGTCCCTATGTGCGCGCGATTTTTTCCCCGAAATTATGCAAATGTAGACTATAAACATGTCATGACCAGCAATATCCCGTATAATATATGGACATTCCCCTGAACGAGCTGTTCATTTTTTATTGTCCGACTTTCATGCAAACCCTCCTCAAAAAATTTCATTGATTTTTTTCAGCGTCATCATGGTTGTAAAGCCATCAAGATAATTTAAGGCCCAAAATGTGCAGAATCATGTCAAGGCTACCAGAGTGTAATATAAAAATAAACCCCCCGGAGAGAAATGCTTGAGTAAAAGTTCTCCTGGCGAGTAGAAAAGTGAGTATTTCCCGCCCTTGGGTAGAAGGCCATTCCCTCGAGCGGAAAGTCGTGGCTTCCCACCCTGGGGCGGAAAATACTCTCTAGGTGCCAAATTAGTATATTTCGTAACAAGTGAAAAAAAAAATGGTTTTTGGCAAGTGGGAGGTTTATATCACGAGCCGAAGGCGAGCGATATAATCCCACGAGCCAAAAACCACTTTTTTCACGTGTTACGAACAATATTTTTCATCTCAATGTGTCGGAAAAGCACTTTTCAGTCCCTCGACGCA